>JBBGZY010001541.1:600000-850000 GCA_037952925.1 Lithobates clamitans
GAGCTTGCGTGCAGAAGTGAACCCATATGTGAGTAGCGCCCGCATATATAAACGGTGTTCAAACCACACATGTGAGGTATCGCTGCGATCGGTAGAGCCAGAGCAATAATTCTAGCACTAGACCTCCTCTGTAACTCAAAACATGCAACCTCTAGAATTTTTTAAGCTTCGCCTATGGAGATTTTTAAGGGTAAAAGTTTGTCGCCATTCCACGAGCGGGCGCAATTTTGAAGCGTGACATGTTGGGTATCAATTTACTCGGCGTAACATTATCTTTCACAATATTAAAAAAATTGGGCTAACTTTACTGTTGTCTTATTTTTTAATTTAAAAAAGTGTTTTTTTTCCAAAAAAAGTGCGGTTTGTAAGACTGCTGCGCAAATACGGCGTGACAGAAAGTATTGCAACGACCGCCATTTTATTCTCTAGGGTGTTAGAAAAAAAAATTTATAATGTTCGGGGGTTCTAAGTAATTTTCCAGCACAAATACTTGTTTGTAACTTGTAAACAACAAATCTCAAAAAGAGGCTCGGTCCTTAAGTGGTTAAGATTGTCTATAATTTTAGTGGGTGCCTCGAGACTGTCCATAATTTTAGACGGTGCCTTAGAATGGTCTACAATTTTAGAGGGTGCCTTAAGATGGTCCATAATTTTAGAGGGTGCCTTGAGACCGTCCATAATTTTAGAGGGTGCCTTAAGATTGTCCATAATTTGAGAGGGTGCCTTAAGATTGTCCATAATTTTAGAGGGTGCCTGGAGACCGTCCATAATTTTAGAGGGTGTCTTAAGATTGTCCATAACTTTGGAGGATGCCTTAAGATTGTCCATAATTTTAGAGGGTGCCTTAAGACTGTCCATAATTTTAGAGGGTGCCTCAAAACCGTCCATAATTTTAGAGGGTGCCTTAAGATTGTCCATAATTTTAGAGGGTGCCTTAAGATTGTCCACAATTTGAGAGGGTGCCTTAAGATTGTCCATAATTTTAGAGGGTGCCTCGAAACTGTCCATAATTTTAGAGGGTGCTTTAAGATTGTCCATAATTTGAGAGGGTGCCTTAAGATTGTTCATAATTTAAGAGGGTGCCTTAAGATTTTCCATAATTTTAGAGGGTGCCTTGATTGAAAAAAGGTTGAGAAACACAGTCTTAGACAACTACAGCCAGATGGTTGGCAACCGTGGTGATTAGGGTGTGCCTGGGCACACACAGCCCATGTGCACGTCTATGCACTCGGCGGTTGTGAATCTCAGTTACTTGGGGAGCCACAGTCCGGTCTGAATAATATGTCTCCAGATTTCAGATGGTCTGAAACCCAGACACCTAATTTAAAACTTGGACAGGTGGCAATCCTATTCAGTCCTATGCAATATTTATTGTTGGGTCAATAAAGCTTAAAACAGGTTCTTCTGTCACACTGGGTTCCTTGTAGGCTCAGGATGTTGTCCTGGAATATTGAAAAGCAGCGATCAGTGCAATCAGAGGCATGCTGTACAGTGTATATTGCCTTGTCATTTCCAATAAATGAATTAGACCCTTTTTGGCCTTTGGAGCCTGATTCAAAGTGCTGCAATTTAGTTATTATCAAGTCATGTGACCTCTGAAAAGAGTCCCATGTATTGCATTCTTCCTTCGTTCCACCGAATCCATTGTATTCACCATATGCAGATTCTGTTTACACCGAGATTCGGCCTGATAGTCTCATTGCTCCCTCTGATCCTGCAGATTATCACGGCTTTGTCTATCAAGTGCTCCTTCTATCTGTGTAAATGTCCTTCCTATCAGGAGCATCGTCCCCTGAGCTTTCTACATTCTGTTGTCCTTCGCTTGCAGATGTCCGCCCGCAGATCAGACACCACATTCTGATTTTAGTACTCCAGGCTTTGTGTGGGTTCAGGTTAACCGGAGAAAAAGGAGACGATGGAACGTTCTGATGATGACTCTTTCACTGCTTTTCATTGAATTAAACTATGGCCATTGCACTTTCCTAACGGTAAGAAATGGGAAACCTGCATAATTTTCCAATGTAAATAAAAGAATTTGCGCAGTTGGATAAAGTTTAATTTATTGTATAGACTTGTTTCATGTATAAAAATCTGGGCATGTCTGAAGAAGGTGCCATGATCTTTTACGAGCAAAACAAAGTGAAGCCCCAAGTTATCTTCCCAACATTGAGTCCAAACATAATCCCAAATGAAAGTAAATTTCTGAATCTGGTAACAAGAAGTGCGGCGCTCAAAGATATTGTCCTTAAGGTGATGATTCCTCAAAGGAACTCAAGATGAACCACACATCATAGGATAAATGCTTGGTCAGGAAAACAAGGAAGAGAACCACCACCGACACCCGAACACACTGCCTCCTACCCTCCTCTGTGGACCCTTATTACAGGGGTCAGATGAGCTTTGGATATAATGAGATCCTTGGGTCACAGCACACCATGATCGATCAAACCAGGCAGGATGAACACCGATGATCAGAACTCCACAAGCCGTTCCCAACTTTCAGAGCGTTAATTCCACACCAATGTACCTCCCATGAAACATAAAGGAATAAATCTCATGGGGCAGTAATCCTTGGAGCAATTTATTGGTATAAAAACGAAATGGTTTTACAATAGCAGTGCCTATCCTATCGGCATCTCTGCAGTCTGAACTACCGACTGGCTTTTTTTGTGCTGACTCTTCTTACCAAACGGTAGAGCTTAGTGAGTATAGCTGGCTTCCTGAATACAAACATTTTTTATTTAGGAATAGAAAAAATACAATATAGTTCTGTCAAATGAATGACATATATCACAAGTTGGGATGAACCCAAGTGACAGACCAATATCAAATAAAGGCTCCATTTATCAGTTTGGAGTCACATTAGGCGCCTCCCTTGTTCATAGTAGGGAAAATAACAACAAAAATGTAGAGTATAAAACAGTATAAAACTTCCAAACATACAAAAGAGGGTGAAAGTAAAAAAATGAACAATAAACACTCTGTATACTGGCTCTATGATGATGTTGTACTTCAGGAATCATGTGGGATTTGCACAAAGTCATTTGGAGGGGCCACTTCTGATAGTGGTGTATATGGGAGCTAGTTATAATGTATCACCGTAGGAAGTCCATCCGGACCACTTGTTATGGTAGATATGCAAGGTGTCCAGTATAGTGTGATGGATCCTTTCCATTCGTTTAATGGATTCCATTCTCTGGAGCACCTGGGCCCAGAGAACCATCGGGGAGCGCCAATTCAGGGCTATGACCCACAGGATAACACAGAATAATGTGTTCACCAATTTCTGAGTAGGAGGAGGCACATCTGGGATAGGTGTGAAAAGTAAACACATCAGGGCTGTCAATGTGACCATGGTACCTGATATCTGTGCTACCTTGGTGGCTGCCTGGGTCCATAAGTGTTTGAGCTGTGGGCAGCTCCAAAAAGTGTGGAGCAAGGTGCCTGAGACCTGACAGCCCCTAAAGCAAGTAGCAGGGTCACTCCAGGGTAAAAGGGAACCAGGAAGTGAACCCGCAGGGCTTCACTTCCTGATTTCCTCACCAAGGATGGCGGCGGCAGCACCCGAGAGCCGAGGAAGAGATCGGCTTCGGGTGCCGACATCACGGGCGCCCTGGACAGGTAAAGTGTCCATATTTAAAAGGTCAGCAGTATTTGTAGCTGCTGACTTTAAAAAGAAAAAAAATCGGCGGAACTCCGCTTTAACTACAGTCTCTTTAATGGCCATGGAGCGGGAGCATTTATGCATGGTATTCAGCATGTCCGACCAGACTTCTATAGAGAATACCTGGTCAACATCGGCTTCCCAACGAATCATAGCTGTTAATTTCTCTGGAAGGTCTACTTTGTTGAGGTGTCTATATATATCGTAGATATGGTCCCCTGTTCTCTGGATAAATTAAGGCATATATTTTCGTATAGAGAGAATATGGGATTACCATTCAACGAGAATGGAGATTCAAAAAAATGTCTTATTTGTAGATATCTATAGAACTTAGTTCTCGGGATATCAAACTGTCCTTGTAGTTGTGTAAAGGAGTAAAACTGTGATCCGATTATTAAGGCTCTTAATGTGGTGAGGGACCCAAGTTCCCACCAGTGGAATTCAGTAGGTAAATCATAGGCGGGGGGGGGGGGATCTTCTGTCTCCTAAGAATGAGGATAGGAGGGGTCTGTCTGATTGAAGCTTAAGTTTCTGATGGTATAAATTCCATAGGTGGATAGTCTGGCCCACAATATTATTTAGAGTACCGAATTCTCTAGCTTTATTCCTTTTTGCCATAAGAGCCCAGGTATATAAAATGGGCGAGATGAAATCATCTCAAACCACAAACATGGGATCGTAGCCGGGAGGGCATGCCACTGGGCATCTAAATAGTGGCAGCTAAATAGTACAGCCATAGGTTTGGCAACCCTAATCCTCTATGTGAAAGGGGTCTATGTGTGAGCAATTTACCATATCTGGGGGGGTTTGCCTTTCCAAATGAATTTGTTAATGGCTCTCTGGATCAAGCTGATAGTTTGGCGAGACACATATAGGGTAAGAACTTGGGTAGGGTAAAAAAAAATACCACAGTTTTGGGAGAATGGACATTTTAATGGCCGTGATCCGTTACAATAGGGGGCTGGAAAACGTAGACCAAAGTTGTAGTCATTGTTTAGTTTTAAGGAAGGCCTGAGGATAGTTGGCCTTGTACAAAGCTCGGAGGGAGGGTGCTAATCGCACTCCCAAAAATGACTCTTTAATGCTAGTGGAGATATGAGGTGGGATGTTGATGGGGAGAGCAGAGCATTTTGATAGATTCACTTCTAGCCCAGAAAGAGGGTGGAATTCCTGTAGGGTGGACATTAGGTTGGGGAGGGAAACAAATGGGTCTGGCAAGAACATGAGCACATCATCTGCATAGAGACTCAATTTGAAATCCTCCTCCCCTTTTGTGTATACCTTTATGTTTGGGTTAGTGATAATCGCCCTGGCCAACGGTTCTATGGCCAGGGAAAAAATCAATAGTGACAATAGACAGCCCTGTCTGTGGGTGTGTGGGTTATGGTATAATGCTTTAAAACCGTCAACAAATTCCCCCAGGAAACCGAATTTAGTCAGGACAGTGTCTAAATAGGGCCAGAGGACGCTGTTGAAGGCTATATGTACATCTACCCTGTTTCCCCGAAAATAAGACCTAGCGTGAGTGTCGGTGATGGCTGCAATATAAGCCCCACCCCCCAAATAAGCCCTACCCTGTTTCCCCGAAAATAATCCCTACCCTGAAAATAAGACCTACAAGGACTTTAACTAGGGCTTATTTGGGGGGTAGGGCTTATATTGCAGCCATCACCGACAAACAGGTCTTATTTTCAGGGAAACAGGGTAAGCCTAGAATTGATACTTTGCGGTAACAGATATCTGCATCTTGTATTATATTAGCCACTAGGTGGATATTATCTGTGATCTGTCTCGTGGCCTATTAGTGTGGAAATAATGGGCGCTAGTCTATTTGCTAATACTCGGGCTAAAATCTTAGTGTCGTTGTTAAGAACTGAGATCGGTCTGTAATTTTGTGGTAGGGAATGGTCCTTATTAGGTTTGGGGATGAGAGTCATATTGACAGAGGGCATCTCTTCAGGGAGTTTATGACCTCGTAGGATATGATTGATTACTCTTGTAAGTTTAGGGGCTAATGTACCTGCAAATTTTTTGTAGTAGGATGTAGTATCTGGACCTGGAGCTGTCGATGATTTTAGGGATTTTATGAAGGATAGGATTTCTTGTTCAGTGCAAGGGGTATTCAGGCTTTGTAGTTGGTCCTCTGGCAGCGATGGAAGGGATATAGATCCCAGCCATGAGTCCATGTCAGTTGGTGCGGGTGTGTCTGGGGATGTCAACAGGGATATATAAAAGGACGTAAAGACTTGTAATACCTCCTTTGGGGTGGGAAATCAGTTGACCCAAACTGTTTCTTAGTTTGTAAACATGCGTCGGTTGGAGGGATTGGTGGGGTTCACGAGTGAACATGGCGGAGGCAGAATTGCTATGGAGAAGGAACCATGCCTTAGACCATCTCATGGATTTTTCGGTGCGTTCTGAAAGAATAGTGTCTAGTTCTACTCTATTTTGGTTGATTTGTCTAAGTGATTCGGGGGAGTGGGTCAGAGCATGTTCGTGGTATAATTTATTTAATTCTAGGGTGAGGGTCTTAATGTTGGCTATCTTCTGACGTTTTTTTGCATGTGGCAAGCTCTATGAAGTGACCCCGAAGGGCTGCCTTATGAGCTGCCCAAAGTATGGGAGGGGAGATGTCTTCCACATCGTTCAGTCTGAAATATTCAGCTAAGTGATCTGCTATTTGTGATGTCATTTCGGGGTCTGCTAAAAAATTCAGCCTCCATGAGGCTGTCATTGGAGTCCAATGTGGGAAGTGTGGAATGAGACCAGATGGTGGTCTGACCAGGGAAAAGTGGAAATGTTAGCAGAGGAAGAGTTGGTGAGTAGGATTGGGGAGCTAAAAATGTAATCCAGCCTAGCATAACTATCATAGTATAGCTGGCTTCCAACACAGTCCCCAACCTCTCTCTCTATCTCTAACCTAGTCACAAAATACCAACCTAATCATTCTCTTCGCTCCTCCCAAGACCTCCTGCTCTCAAACTCCCTTGTCACCTTATCCCATGCTCGTCTTCAGGACTTCTCCAGAGCCTCCCCCATCCTCTGGAATGCTCTACCCCAATCCGTCCGATTTTCTCCTACTTTATCCACTTTCAGACGATCCCTGAAAACTCATCTCTTCAGAGAAGCCTATCTGGCCCCCACCTAACAACTGTACACTTATCTTCTCAATCAGCACATCACCCATAGTTATTACCTCTTGTATCTCTTGACCTTCCCTCTTAGATTGTAAGCTCTAAGGAGCAGGGCCCTCTAATTCCTACTGTATCAAAGTGTATTGTATTTGTACTGTCTACCATCAAGTTGTAAAGCTTTACGTAAACTGTTGGCGCTATATAAATCCTGTATAATAATAATAATAATAACCTAGGCCACGCCCCACCGACGCATTTCATCCCAATTGGGCACCGCTATGAATAAGCCCAATTGGGGTTAAATGGGCCAGAGGTGCATGGCCCAGGGGCAGGGAGTGTGTTGGAAGCCAGCTATACTCATTAAACACTACAGTTTGACTTTCATGGAGCGTTGCTTTGTTCTTCTACTTCCCAAGATGCAGTATGATTGTCACACGGTGCTAAACTACATGTTTCCTCATTCTAGTATCTCATACATTCCTCATTTATGTATTTAAAGATATTGAAAATATCACCTTTACCGCTAGAGTGGCAAAATATTCACCTAATACCTCAGCTCTTTGTTTTCGAGGATGCCCAGAAATAGGCACATATTTACACATATGGTGGACGTGCCCAGTAATCCAAACCTTCTGGAAGGAAGTCTTCGTGATTGCATCTAAAATATTTAAAAAAATAATACAACCAGATCCATATTTAACTTTACTTATTCTAAAACCGGAATGGTTAACACTCTCTCAATTCAAACTTATGATCCAACTAATAACGGCTGCAAAACAAACAGTGGCCAAGGCATGGAAATCTCCTACATTGGTACTAGCAGAAACAATTCACAGAATGAATAATACAATGTCCCATGCTAAGATGGTAGCCATCGATCAAAATCAAATTCCAAAATTTGAAAAACTTTGGCACCCTTGGATAAAACAACAGTTCCTGTCAAACTTCAATGACTCTGTCATGTTGCCATGGTAACAGATTAAATGACTTACAGAGACACCCATTCTAAGGCTTCAAAGAGAACTAAAAAGAATAATAAACTGACGAGCGGGACAACCTTGTGGACCATACCTCTACCTTTCAACCCTTTTTCTTCTTTCTCTTTCCTTTTCTCCACCTTACGATTAAAGCTCATTATTATCAGAATTTATTTGACCTGTATACACTCTACTTGTAAACAATATGTATAGTAGGAATAAATCATTTAAATACCTACAAAAGTAACTAAGGAAATTATATATATCTTTAATTTAGGTTTACGTGAACCCAATGTTTAATATTTGAAATTTCATGATATTTACCTATATAAACCCTACTGTAAAACAATGAGCTTACTTTATAGATCCTTGTAAACTTACTTTATGTATCTTTATAACATTGTATACACAATAAACTTCTTTTGACAAGGAAAATATCACCTTTACATTTTGCTCAGAGACCATTTGGGAAAACCAAGAAGGTGACGTATGGCCCCTGAGTCACAGGACAAGTGGCTTCTTTTGGATGAACAATTTCTCCATCGGATAGTAAGGTTCATTTCCAGGTTACGTTGGGACTAAATGCATGAAATTCAGAATCGGGGTCGGAACTCTGAACATTTCTTTCTATATGTAGGTTGCATTGTATTTTCTTTTATTGTAGTGGTTTCCATAAACTTGGCAAAATCTATGAAAACATACAAATTGCTCAGCGTTGATGTTATCGTGTATATTGCAGATGTTATTATTTGCGTGTTTCAATAACCACATGTTGGCAGGTCGTGTATTAGACATTTATTGGAATCCACCGACGTTTCTGAAGCCCAGCACACGCAGGAGTCATTCTGGCGCTTTTCCTCCTGCGATTCCCCGAGCACCAGTAACTCAGGCTTTCCCCGGGTCGGCTGAACAAAGTCATAGAATAGTATTAACCAGCTGGAAGCAAAGCCTAAATAAAATGGAACAAAACAAGATATAAAGAACATAAATGTAAAATATCTGATTAGGTGTTTTTTTGCAAATGAGGTTCAGAAATGGAAAGAGACAATACTTGTGATCTGCCCACAAAAAAGGCTTCTCAATATCTTATGGTGACTGGGGGTTATTATCCACTGGCCGACCACGATACGTATATACTATATATACCCCTGGTATTTTTTTATTTTTTTTTCAGCTGGCAATTGGCTTTCTCATGAAAGAGGTCCAAGGGGCTAATTAGCCACTGGATCGATTTCAGAAGCAGCAGGAGGGTTCCTTACCCCCCAGTTTTTATTTTTTTTGTTTTTACTGGTGTGCCCAAGAAACGATCCGGCAGTTTGCGTGGCTGGTCATGGAGTAGAGACCAGAACGTCTCTGATCACCTCTATTATTTTGGAGGACCAGAGCGACGTCATGACGTCACTTCTGGTCTAGGGTGGAAGTAAACTATTTTTTTTTTAACCACTTCCTGAGGGTGTCATATGACGTCCTCCTGTGATCGCGATTCCCGCAGGCCGGCTACGGCGTGTGGGTGGCGTGCTCTGTGATCGCCGTGTTCTGAGGACACAGCTGACCAGAGAACGGGGTAAAGAGCCAATCACAATGATTCTTTACCACGTGATCAGCTGTGTCCAATCACAGCTGATCACGATGTAAACACAAGCTGGTTATCGGCATTCCCATCAGTGCCGCCTATCAATGTAGCCTCATTAGTACCTCCTCAGTCCTGCCTATCAGTGCCCATCAGTGCCACCTATCAGTGCTCTTCAGTGCTTCCCATCAGTGCCACCTGTCAGTGTAGCCTCATTAGTACCTCCTCAGGGCCGCCTATCAGTGCCCATCAGTGCCACCTATCAGTGCTCTTCAGTGCTGCCCATCAGTGCCGCCTATCAGTGTAGCCTCATTAGTACCTCCTCAGGGCCGCCTATCAGTGCCCATCAGTGCCGCCTATCAATGTAGCCTCATTAGTACCTCTTCAGTGCCGCCTATCAGTGCCCATCAGTGCCACCTATCTGTGCTCTTCAGTGCTGCCCATCAGTGCCACCTATCAATGTAGCCTCATTAGTACCTCTTCAGTGCCGCCTATCAGTGCCCATCAGTGCCACCTATCAGTGCCACCTATCTGTTCTCTTCAGTGCTGCCCATCAGTACCGCCTATCAATGTAGCCGTCTATCAGTGCCCATCAGTGCCGCCTATCTGTTCTCTTCAGTGCTGCCAATCAGTGTTGCCTATCAGTGCCCATTAGTGTTGCCTATCAGTGACCATCATTGTTGTCTATCAGTGCCCATCAGTGTCGTCTATCAGTGCCCATCAGTGTCGTCTATCTGTGCCCATCAGTGTCGTCTATCTGTGCCCATCAGTGTCGTCTATCTGTGCCCATCAGTGCAGCCTCATCAGCGCACAAAAGTGAAGGAGAAAAATTTACGGTTTGCAAAATTTTATAAGAAAATATGAAAAATGTTGTTTTTTCAAAATGTTTTTTTTTATTATTATTTATTTAGCAAAAAATAAAAATCCCCAGTGGTTATCAATTACCACCAAAAGAAAGTTCTATCTGTGTGAAGAAAATGATAAAAATGTCCTATGTGTGTACAGTGTTGTATGACGGCGTAATTGTCATTCAGTGTGACAGCGCTGAAAGCTGAAAATTGGGTTATATATTGTATTTTTTTTTATTGTATTTTTTTTGCATAATTTTTTTAAAGTGTATTTTTTTCCACACACAAAAAAACAGATGCGCAAATACCGTGTGACAAAAAATTTACAGTGATCGCCATTTTATTCTCTAGGGTCTCTGCTAAAAAATATATAATGTTTGGGGGTTTGAAGTAATTTTCTCACAAACAAATACTGATTTCTACTTGTAGACAAAAACAGCCATAAATGGCCTGGTCTTCAGGTGGATGCTCTCAGATCAAACCAAAAATTCATGCTGAGAAATCGCATAAATGTATTTAATAAGACGATATCCAATTCATGTGTTTCCCATAGTCACAAGTCAGGCTCTTCCAATTAATAATTTGGTGAGCAAAAAGCATAAATGTGGCAACATACTGGTCCAACTCTCCCCTCCTCCTTCGCAGTGGCTTGGCATCCTGGGCACAGGGCAGCATGGGGTGCTTGCTGTGACGGGATTGGATATGGTCACACTTTCTTGCCAAGGAATGAAAGTAAGGGGAAATCTGCCAACAGGGTCACCAACAGCAATAAGAACCTGGGAGATCTGGTCTAGGGTTGCCACCTGTGCGGGATTCACCCGGACAGTTCGGGGTTTGAAATCATGTGTCCGGGTTTCAGACTGCCTGAAACCCGGACACATTATTTAGACTGGACTATGGCCTCCCAGCAGGTTTTCTGGCTGCAGTTGTCTATGCGAGAGAGTTTCTGTTACACCCTTTTTCATACTGCCCAAAACCAGCACTAACAATACTAACAATTTCCCCACCCCCTGCCCCCCACACTGATGGGAGAGGAGAGAGGGATCGATCTGCACCTCTTCCTACCGTTCCTACCCCTCTGCGTCTGCCCACACTCCAATCACAGGCGCTGTGCCTCAGAAAAGAACAGTGGGGGTTGGAAATTGGAAGTCCAGCAGCCTCAGATACATCTGGATGAGAGGCGCTGACTGCCAAGGGGTGAGTGAGCTCACCATGCATCCCTGTCCGTGACTGAAGTCTCCCCCCTTCTCTCTCCTGTCTCTGAGTGAGTACACTAATCTAAATCAGGGTTCTCAGAGCACCCCTTACATCAGAGTTCCCCTTTACACCAGAGGCCGCAGTGTCCCCGCTTACAGCTTACCTCTCCGTACATCAGAGTTCCCCTTTACACCAGAGGCCGCAGTGTTCCCGCTTACAGCAGAGTCCTCTCCGTACATCAGAGTGCTCAGTGTCCCCCCTTAAATCAGAGCATCCCTTAGAGTCCCCAGAGTTCTCCCTTACATCAGAGTCTGCAGAGTCCCCCTCTTACAGTGAAAGTTAAAGAAAGAAAGTACCCCCCCGGTACTATGGGAGTTTAAGGTTGAACTTTTGAAAACACAGTGTTTTCAAACATAGAAAAATGTATTATTTTTATAATGATGATGGTATGAAACAACACCATGCATAAAACAGTGCATAATATACATAAAGTATGAGAGAAACACTTCTTCTATAGACCGACGCGTTTCGGGAATTTCGGGGTGAATCCCTTCTTCAGGGGAATGGAGGAGATGATAGTTGGAGATACTCTGGAATAGAGAAAACAAAGTCTAGACTTCGAGAATAAAACAGAGCAGGTATTGCGTCAAAATATTGGACATCGCAACCAGAAAGAATGTACATACCAGTACTATATTCATGAGATCAAATGTTTCTTAAAATTATTAAGATGGAGCTGAACAGATAGAGAGACACATCTCCAAACGTGGAAAAGATGACCAAATAAATGGAGGCTGGAGAAGTCCCTCACAAGGATCCCCAAGGTAAGTCTACGCAGCCAACTCCAAAAATCCAGCATGGAGCTGTAGGAACGTCAGTCCTGCAATAGAAAGTTTTTCTAAAAAAAAATGAAATCAGAAAAAAATCTCAGGAGTATTATCCGATTTATAAGATAAGGCCACATACATATGGACATTATCTATAAAGATATAATGACCAGTTAGTATAATAGTTGTTTGCTCTAAAACAACCAGTGAAGGACAGGATGGAGAACCCCAATTCTGTCCCTCAAATAGGTATCTTAAACAAAAAAGGGGATATCAATGCTTGTGACAACATATATAGAGTATATATTAAAGTATATGACTTTACCTTGGTGTAGAATGTCGGCGTTAATCTCCTAGGAAGAGCCCAGAACAGCAGCGTCCGCATGGAGCAGACGCGCCGTCCGGGGTTATTGTGAAAGGCAACTCTGCGAGTTCAGATGTAAAAGGGGAACTCTGTGGACTCTGATGTAAAGGGGGACTCTTGTGATTAACGCCATATGATTAGAAATGTTATTTATTGCAAAATATATGTATAGTTTATACTATTAAAAAAAAAAATTGCTGTACGCCGCTAAAGTGTTCGGGTTTGATTCGAAGAAAAGGTGGCAACCCTAATCCAGTCCCCGATTTTCAAGAGGTCCTTGATCCAGTTCTAGTTTGCGTTCCCAGCTCCTGGTCATGTTCTTTTCTCCAGCTTGTGTTCCTTCCTACAGTTCATGTTCCCAGCGCCTGACCTTCTATGACCCGACTCTCCACTGTGACTTTTCAGGGCTGCCATCAGGAGGGGTACAGGCAGCGAGGTCCCCGGCCTCCTTCGGTCTAATGAGAACCTCCAGGGCCAGGGATAGCCGACAATCCTTCTGTATATGGTGGGTTGTGAGGCATGGTGGGTGCAAAGCTGTTAGAGTCATTGGGCGCCAGACACTTCTTGAATGCAAAAGAAAGTTTTTTATTTCTCTTAACAGAACTTTGGGAGAGAGGGTTAGGGCCAGGACACCCTTAGGTAGTTGCAAGATTAATTGGCAGACTCCGAGTCTTCAATAGGAGGACAGCCATGCATGGAAAGGCATCCAGCAAGACACCACATCTGCATGTGTAGGAATGCTGTCTTCTACGGCAACAGTCTTTAACAGTTCCAAACACAAAGCTTATCAGTTCTTTCCCTTCCACTACAATGACTCCTTGTAGTTCTTCAGCCCACTGAGCTCCCGGTCTCTTTCACTAGACCCTCTGATTCACTGACACTGAATCCCTTGAGCTCCTCCAATCTTCACGGTGGTATCTTCCTCAAATGTAACCCCCACCTCTCTGCTGGGTCCCTAGCTTGGCACTCCAGATACTTCTCAAGCGTCACCCCACTGATCTGCTCGGTCCCTGGCTTGACACACAATAATGCTCTACAAGCTTCAACTCCGCTGGTTGGGTCCCTGGCTTGATACCCCCTGAAGTTTCCCCGATTCTTCACCCTCCCCGGTTGGTGAGAATACTACTCCGGTACTTGCTTCAGTTACTCACTGTGGTCCCTGGTAATAAGGTGGATGGTCCCTTAGTGGGGACAGCTTCCCCTCTAACACCGACCACAACAGGTTCTCCGGCCGGCAGAACCGTCACTTCTGGTTGGACTGCCACCCGCAATCCCAACCCTGCGCTGATCTCTTGATTCTGGATAGGCCCTCAGACAGCCTGGCAGCCAGATGTGCCCGGGATAGGCCAAATCTTCACCCTAGCAGCCCGGGGCAATACAACACATGTCCACCCAGACAGCCTTCCAGGTGGCACAGAACCCCGATCATCTGACCTCACCCAAATAAATAGGTTCTCCCAGCAGGCCAAGGGATTTAAGAAAACCCCTGCCTATTGGCTGGGACACCCCATATACCCATAATCTGACCTTGCACTGCCCTTCTCATGTCTAATGCCACCAGGTACCCGGCCACCCAGTGGCAGAAGAGAGAAGTGCAGCAATTACAGACTTAGAGTGAAATCAATTGATCCTCAACAATTAGCAGCTAAACCTTGAAGGTAAATTTAGGAGCAACCCTGCCTAAACACCAGGGTGCTACATCTGTAAGGGGCCTGAGCGCCTCAAGGGGCCCCGCCCGCACCCCCATATGGCAGCTTAATGAATGAAACT
The DNA here is from genome assembly GCA_037952925.1 of Lithobates clamitans. Lineage (NCBI taxonomy): Eukaryota > Metazoa > Chordata > Amphibia > Anura > Ranidae > Lithobates > Lithobates clamitans. The sequence continues at coordinate 614,352 of JBBGZY010001541.1, forward strand.
GTTAGCACAGCAGGCAGCCGATGGTCCGCGCGGCGCCCGCATTAGAGAAATGACACAAACACAAGTCGCCCCCTGATTTCCCGCCCCGAAGACGATCCATTACTCGCTCTGCTTCCTTCCCTGCTGAGGCGGAGCCTGCTGCTGCTGGGTTACTTACTGGTTACTAGTCTTGTGATTGGGTGGGGCGGGACTCGGTGAGGGGGTGTGGTCAGCCTCGTCAGTGGTGGGAGTGGACCCAGCCCTCTCAGGTGCATACATTGCAGATGCGAGAGAGCAGCATGAAGGGAAGTCACCAGTGTGCGCTGGAGTTCTGCTGTGCTGTAGATTGGAGAGGACCGGAGAAAATGGATGAGGGTGATTTTGGGTGGGAATCAGAGTCACATTGTGGAGAGGCTCTTTATAATGTAACTCTCATCCCCACCCAGAATCATCCTCATCCATTTTCACATTGTGACTCCTCAGAGGCGGCCCGTCCTTTAGGGATGCATGGGCGCTGCCCCCCAATTCTACATGCAGGACACCGGACACATGAATTTCAATGGGGGTGGGTTTTTTTTTTTGAAGCACGTAAACAGAGCCAGAGGACCTAATAGGCTTCAAAATAGGGTGGGCTCAGGGGACAGAACAGTTTTAGAAACTGCAACTTGGCATTGCATGTTATTATGAATTCTATCATCTACGTATCTGACCATAGGTGACAGGTGCTTAGTGGGAACCCTTACTGCGACATCCCTGACAGAGCACCGAGATGAAAAGTGTCCCTCAACGGTATCTCCTACCCACACACCCCTGAAGGCCGGGAGGAGAATCGGTGTGATAATAGCAAATATTAATTCTTTATTGTTACACAATTGGGTGGGCTCGGGGCACAGTGCTCTGTGCCCCGAGCCCACCCTTTTTTTAAGCCTATTAAAGCCTCAGGCTCTAATCACAAGCTTAAAAAAAGACCTTATTGGAATCCATTCATCTGGTGCCGCACATGTGGATTAGGGGCCGGACGTATAGATAGGGGGGCGGCGCCCCTGCTCCCCTAATGGAGCGGCCGCCACTGGTCAGGGATCAAGCTGAGGTCAGCAACGAGTGAGCATCAAATCACTAAATTAGTAGCCAGATCAAGGTCAGGGATGAAGCCGAGGTCAGGAACAGGTAGCACAGATGTACAGAGCCGGATTCAGATCAGGTCAGGATAGGGTCACCACCTTTTCTTCTTATCAAACCCGAACACTTAAGCGGCGCACAGCAATTTTTTTTTTAAAGTATAAACTGTACATATATTTTGCATTAAATAACATTTCTAATCATATGGCGTTAATAACAAGAGTCCCCCTTTACTTCAGAGTCCACAGAGTTCCCCCTTTTACATTTGAACTCACAGAGTTCCCTTACACTGTAAGGGGGGAGGGAACTCTGCAGACTCTGATGTAAGGGAGAACTCTGGGGACTCTAAGGGATGCCCTGATTTAAGGGGACACTGAGCACTCTGATGTACGGAGAGGACTCTGATGTAAGGGGGAACACTGCGGCCTCTGGTGTAAAGGGGAACTATACTGTAAGGGGTGCTCTGAGAACCCCGATTTACCTTATTGTACTCACTCAGAGGCAGGAAGAGAAAAGGGGAAGACATCAGTCACAGACAGGGATGGATGGTGAGCTCACTCATCCCTTGGCAGTCAGCACCTCTCATCCAGATGCATCTGAGGCTGCTGGACTTCCAATTCCAAACCCCCATTATCCTTTTTTGAGGCACAGTGCCGGGGATTGGAGTAGACACAGAGGGGTAAGGGTGGGAGAAAGAGGTGCAGATCGAGCCCCCTCTCCTCTCCCGTCAGTGTGGGGGGGAGGGGGGAATTGTTAGCATTGTTAGAGCTGGCTTTGGGCAATGTGAAAGAGAGAGTAATGCCGCATACAAGAGACCGGTTTTGCCATCGTAATAAACTCCGAAGGTTTCTCAGACAGAACTCCGACGGAATTCCATTCAAGCGGACTTGCCTACACGCGGTCACACCAAAGTCCGACTGTCCAGAACGCGTGACGTACAACACGTACGACGGGACTAGAAAACGGAAGTTCAGTAGCCAGTAGCCAATAGCTTCCGTCTCTTACTTGCTTCAGAGCAAAAAACAAAAGTCCGACAAGGCCCACACATGATCGGTATATATGATGAAAAGCTCCCGTCTGACTTTTTCTGACGGACGATCCGCTCGTGTGTACGCTCGTGTGTACGCGGCTTAACAGACACTCTCAGCTTAGCCAACTGCAGCCAGCAACCCTGCTGGGAAGCCATAGTCCAGTCTGAATAATGTGTCCTGGGTTTCAGGTGGTCTGAAACCCGGACGCATGAATCCAAATCCGAACTGTCCGGGCAAATCCCGCACAGGTGGCAACCCTAGGTCAGGAGGAAGCTGGGCTGGTAATGGGAAATCTCCAGCAGAACATGAGCAGGGAACACTCTGAAGATAGATCAGCGCTGACACCAAATTAGCGCAACCCTTAAACGGGCCGTCTGTTGCCAATTCTTACTCTGGGCGCACGCGCGCACGTCCGCGCCTGCACACCTGCGCGCACGCTGTGATGCACAGCCGTGTGCACAATGTTAAGCGCAGGGGGTATGCGAATTTTACCGATCCAGGAATTCACTGATACTTCCACAGTCGTGGTTGGATTTTGGCATACTGTGCAATGCGCGGGTCGCTCTGTCGCTGAAGTCTGCGGTAGAGGCGCCCCCCCCCCGTTTTATTACATGGAGGACACAGAAGCAGGTGGTACATTTTTTTTTTTTTTTTTTTATACAAGCTGGAAATCCCTTTAAACACAGAAGCAGAGGGTCTCCTATATGTACTCTCCAGCGTGCGCCGATGATTGTACACATCATCCCTGAAATTCGAATATCTTATATATCTTATTACCATCCGCAGCAGTATGTTTGGGAAAGATGGAAAGGTCAGCGTATTTTATTTGGTGCCCCCTTTCTACTCCGCGCCACTAAATCCCGAAGGCGAAGTAAAAAAAAAAAAAAAAGGGGGGGGTTGCGCATTCGGGAACGCGGCGCGAGCGAGATTTACATTTTCGCTTTGGTAACTTATAGCGGGGATTAAGGGAGAGGCGGAAAGCGCTGTGTAATATTTCTCCGCTGACTTGTTTTATTAGCTTGCTTTAAACATGTTACATTACTGCATTTACTTGAATTGGCAGCCTGATAAATACCTCTCTTGGTCGTGATTGCGATTGCTCAGGGCATTAATATTATTACATTCTGTCAGTGGGAAACGTCTGAGAGATGACTTACTGTAAAGATTACACGCTGAAATAAATCATGTTTCCTTCATTGTTACCGTTTATGGCCTCTTGGAATGGAGTCAATCTCCTTTTTAAGTTGCATTTCTATTTTTTTTTTTTTTTTTTTTCGCCGTACTCTCAGCCTGTTACATTATGTATCGCTGTCAGATTGGAACAGATGAGGTGTCAAACATGAGCCTTTTTGAATAATTTCCACCCTCGGGTTGTTTTTATGAAGGACAAGTACAAAACCGCAGAAGGCATTAAAAAAAAAAGGAGGAGGAGGGGGGGGGGGATGGGGGGTTACCCAGCTGATACGGCTAGAAACGGGTCAGAGGTGGGCTCAGAACATTTTCTGTACTCTGAGTTATGTGCCTGAGTTTCCTAATGGCTTCTGTAACAATAGATGTATACATGCATCTTTTTTTTTTCTTAAGCTTGCTTTTTTCTGTTTTTTTTTTTTTGAGAAAAACAACCTCCCCCTCTGGGTGATCTCTGTACATTACAAGGATTTTATTAACTTTGTAGCAGATTCCTACCTTTTGCTTCCCTGAGGAAATAGCTGTTTGTTTCCCCATGTCCTGTCCAGACTGGTTCTGAATGGGAGGGTCTGGTTTATTATAATCACCTGGTGCTCTCTCTGTGTTCTGGTGAAAAAGCTGCAGGGTCTGCATCCATTTAGAAGTATTTACACCGTTGGGGGAGTATTAGTCCCTATTGGAGAGTAAACACCCCCCTCAGGGTAATCTGTGTACATTGCAGGGATATTAAAGCGGACCTTCGGTCATTCTTTCACCTTTCCATCTATTAAATCTTCTGCCCTTCTTGTTGTTTGAGCTTTGGATAGTAAAACATTTTTTTTTTCCCTGCCAGTAAATACCTTATTATAAACAGAAAAGTCAGTGCCCCTACCCATACACCACATAGATAGCAGAGGTCCCAGGTGCTCGATCCACAGTCGCTGGCTGAGTAGAGTAATGTAGGAAAATTTTGATCCGCACTCCGGTTGTTGCTCTTAAAATTGTATTTGATTTTTATTCATTTTATTGAAAAAACGCTTATTAAGTCAGTTGATGCGTTTCAACCTATAAGGCCTTAGTCATAATGACTAAGGCCTTATAGGCTGAAACACGTCAACTGACTTAATCAGCGTTTGTTCACTGTGGCTATTGAATAAAATAAATAAAGATCAAATACAAATAAAAAATCAATATATAGCGACTAAGGCCTTATAGGCTGAAACGCGTCAACTGACTTATTCAGTGTTTGTTCACTGTGGCTATTCAATAAAATAAATAAAAATCAAATACAAATAAAAAATCAATATATAGCGACTAAGGCTTTATATGCTGAAACGCGTCAACTGACTTAATCAGCGTTTGTTCACTGTGGCTATTCAATAAAATAAATAAAAATCAAATACAAATAAAAATCAATACATAATGACTAAGGCCTTATAGGCTGAAACACGTCAACTGACTCAATCAGCGTTTGTTCACTGTGGCTATTCAATAAAATAAATAAAAATCAAATACAAATAAAAATCAATATATAATGACTAAGGCCTTATAGGCTGAAACGCGCCAACTGACTTAATCAGCGTTTGTTCACTGTGGCTATTCAATAAAATAAATAAAGATCAAATACAAATAAAAAATCAATATATAATGACTAAGGCCTTATAGGCTGAAACGCGTCAACTGACTCAATCAGCCTTTGTTCACTGTGGCTATTCAATAAAATAAATAAAAATCAAATACAAATACAAATCAATACATAATGACTAAGGCCTTATAGGCTGAAACATGTCAACTGACTTAATCAGCGTTTATTCACTGTGGCTATTCAATAAAATGAAGATATTTTAAGAGCAACAACCGGAGTGCGGATCAATTTTTCTACAGTAAATCCCTTATACAGCCCACTTCCTGTTTCTTGTCTGGTCATTAGTCTAGGCTCATGACATCATGCACAGCTCTCTCTCTTACTCTCGTGAGAGTTTTCCAGGAAGGGAGGGGGGGTGAGTCATAAGAGGGCCAATGAGAGCTGCAGAGCTGGAGGTGTGCCTCTGTGTGTCTGTGTAAATCCAGGAAGTGACCAGGCAGCAGCTTCTGCTGCCCACAGTCAAAATGGCTGCAGCCAGACTCAGTGGAGGGAGATTTCTGCAGCATATTTGGCAAGTACAGAATCACAGTATACATAACATAATATGCAAAGTGGTTGGAGGGAAGCTTCAGAATGGCAAAGATGTTTTATTACAAATTATGTGAGCAGACTGCAGTTCCCTCTTTAATTACTGTGTAACAGATTCCTACTTTTTTTGTTGATCTGTTTCCCCATGTCCTGTTCAGACTGATTCTGAATGGGAAGGGTCTAGTTTATTATAATCACCTGGTGCACTCTCTGTGTTCTAGGAGGAGGAAAGCTGCAGTGTACTCTGAATTATGTGGCTGGGCTTCCTGATGGCTTCTGTAACAATAAACTAACCCAACATGGTTTAAAAAAAAACATATTTCGCCCCCCTTTTTTTTGAAAAAAAAAAGTCTCCTTTGGGTGATCTCTGTACATTGCAGGGATATTAATAACGTTGTAACAGATTCCTACTTTTTGTTGCTCTGTTTCCTCATGTCCTGTGACCACTGATCTGAATGAGAGGTTCTGGTTCATTATAATCACCTGGTGCACTCGCAGTGTACTGGAGCATCCCAATAATTACGCTCCATTGAGTGACATTGGTGAAACCAGTCAGGGACCAGCACTGCTGGAGATGAGGGACTCTCGTAGCTGCCGGGGGAAGAACTCCTCCAGTGAGAGTGGGGGGGCAGCAAAGGGAAAGGAAAGACAGGTTCTGGTGGTAGGGGACTCAATTCTTAGAAGGACAGAGAGGGCAATCTGTAACCAAGACCTGAAGCGCCGAACAGTATGTTGTCTACCGGGCGCTCGGGTTCGGCACATCACGGATCTTGTGGACAGATTACTGGGAGGGGCTGGGGAAGACCCGGCTGTCATGGTGCACATTGGCACCAATGACAAAGTCAGAGGCAGATGGAGTGTCCTAAAGAACGATTTTAGGGACTTAGGAGCTAAATTGAGGAAAAGGACCTCCAAGGTAGTATTCTCAGGAATACTACCGGTACATCGAGCCACACCAGAGAGGCAGAGGGAGATTAGGGAAGTAAACAAGTGGCTGAAGAGCTGGTGTAGTAAGGAGGGGTTTGGGTTCCTGGAGGACTGGGCCGACTTCTCAGTCGGTATCCGGTACTATAGAAGGGACGGACTGCACCTAAATGAGGAGGGTGCAGATCTGCTGGGAGTGAAGATGGCTGAAAAGTTAGAGGGGCTTTTAAACTAGGCGATGGGGGGGAGGGTCCAGAGACAGTGATAGCCAGCGCGGAAGATATTCCAGAGGGTAGTATTGGGGGCATTAGTGGTAGGTTAACCAAAGCACAAAAACACAAGGTGAGTATAGTAGCAAGTCCTAGTTGCAATCTCGGAACACCCAATACGAGGACAATATGCGACCGGTCTAAACTATGTGGCATGTTCACCAATGCCAGGAGCCTGGCGGACAAGATGGGTGAACTAGAGATACTGTTGTACGAGGAGGATTTCAGAGACCTGGTTCAACAGCTCTCATGATTGGCTGCCAACCATTCAAGGGTATTCCCTTTATCGCAAGGATAGAGAGGGTAAAAAAGGGGGAGGAGTATGCCTATATATCAAGAATAATGTACAAGTGAATGTGAGAGATGACATCACTGAGGGAGCTAGGGAGGAGGTGGAATCTTTATGGGTAGAGCTCCAAAGGGATGAAGCTAAGGGGAAAATAATACTGGGAGTATGCTATAGGCCCCCTAACCTGAGGGAGGAGGGGGAGACGGATTTCTTATCACAATTTGGATTAGCAGCAAGGATGGGAAGTGTTATCATAATGGGGGGTTTTAATTATCCAGACATAGACTGGGCGGAGGGAACCGCGCATTCATCTAAGGCTCGCCAGTTCCTAAATGTCTTGCAGGACAATTTTATGGGTCAGATGGTAGACGCACCAACTACAAATAAAGCGTTACTGGATCTACTGATTACCAACAATACAGACCTGATCACGGATGTGGAAATACGGGCAATTTAGGAAACAGTGATCACAGGTCGATTGGCTTCAGTATAAATCACACAAATAGGAAACATAAGGGGAATACAAAGACACTGAATTTCAAAAGAGCCAACTTCCCTAAACTACAAACCTTGCTAAAAGGCATAAATTGGGATAAAATATTAAGAACAAAGAATACGGAGTAGAGATGGGTTTGCTTTAAGGGCATATTAAATAAGGGCATTAGCCAATGTATCCCATTGGGTAATAAATTTAAAAGAGCGAACAAAAGTCCTGGATGGCTTAACTCCAATGTAAAAATGCATATAAAAGCAAAGGAGAAGGCCTTCAAAAAATACAAGGTTGAGGGATCATCATCAGCATTCAGACTTTATAAAGAATGCAACAAGAAATGTAAGGGTGCAATTAGGACGGCTAAGATAGAACATGAAAGACACATAGCGGAGGAGAGCAAAAAAAATCCCAAGAAATTCTTTAAGTATGTAAACAGTAAAAAAGGGAGGACAGACCATATTGGCCCCATAAAGAATGAGGAAGGACATCTGGTTTATTATTCTCCTCAGTCTTCACGAGTGAATCGGGGGGCTTCAGTAACCAAAACTGCAGTGTTTACCCTCATGACACAACACAGGAAGCACCTCCATGGTTAACAGAGGACAGAATTAAAATTAGACTTGAGAAACTTAACATTAATAAATCACCGGGACCAGATGGCTTGCATCGGAGGGTACTTAGGGAACTCAGTCAAGTAATTGCCAGACCGTTGTTCCTAATTTTTACAGACAGTCTACTGACTGGAATGGTACCAGTTGATTGGAGAAAAGCCAATGTAGCACCAATATTTAAAAAGGACACAAAATACATCCCTGGGAATTACAGACCAGTTAGCCTAACATCAATAGTATGTAAACTCTTGGAGGGGATGATAAGGGACTATATACAAGATTTTAGTAATAAGAACGGTATCATTAGCAGTAATCAGCATGGATTCATGAAGAATCGTTCTTGCCAAACCAATCTACTAACCTTCTATGAGGAGGTGAGTTGCCATCTAGATAAAGGAAGGCCCGTAGACGTGGTGTATCTGGATTTTGCAAAAGCATTTGACACAGTTCCCCATAAACGTTTACTGTACAAAATAAGGTCCTTTGGCATGGACCATAGGGTGAGTACATGGATTGAAAACTGGCTACAAGGGCGAGTTCAGAGGGTGGTGATAAATGGGGAGTACTCAGAATGGTCAGGGGTGGGTAGTGGGGTCCCCAGGGTTCTGTGCTGGGACTAATCCTTTTTAATTCGTTCATAAACGACCTGGAGGATGGGATAAACAGTTCAATCTCTGTATTTGCAGACGATACTAAGCTAAGCAGGGCAATAACTTCTCCGCAGGATGTGGAAACCTTGCAAAAAGATCTGAACAAATGAATGGGGGAGGGGCAACTATATGGCAAATGAGGTTCAATGTAGAAAAATTTAAAATAATGCATTTGGGTGGCAAAAATATTAATGCAATCTATAGACTGAGGGGAGAACCTCTGGGGGGATCTAGGATGGAAAAGGACCCAGAGGTCCTAGTAGATGATAGGCTCAGCAATGCCAAGCTGCTGGTAACAAAGCAAACAGAATATTGGCATTAAAAAGGGGATCAACTCCAGAGCTAAAACGATAATTCTCCAGCTCTACAAGACTCTGGTCCGGCCGCACCTGGAGTATGCTGTCCAGTTCTGGGCACCAGTCCTCAGGAAGGATGTACTGGAAATGGAGCGACTACAGGCCCCTTTTTGGTCAGAGACCTCCTTAAGTGATGCCCTGGGTGAGTCCGTCCCCAGATATAAGCCAGGGTTGGGAAGAGCCCCAGTGCACTTGGGGCATGTAAGCCAAAACCCCCACACCATCATGGATGTATCCAGCATGTTGGGGCCCTGGACAGGGCTTGAGGCCTGGGAAGACTTGCCCCCAGGAGAGCCGGCTGTAGACTTTCTGACCATTATGGAGGTGGGGGGGGGTAGGGTGGGTTGCAAAAGGCAATATTAGGCCAGGCCAAGAAGTTCCCTGAGGGAGGCTATCAGCCTGGAGGGTCCCGTGGGGGCGGGGGAGGTGTGCCTTTGGAGGAGGTGACTACAGAGAGCCCAGTACTAATGACCGCCGGTGAAAGGAGGGACTGTTTGAGGGAGATGGCTGCCAAGGTGCTGCATATGCTTTCAAATGTGACTGCTGCGGACCGTCCACTAAATGTGGCTGACCATGTATTGTCATGTGACTCCAAAATGTCGATGTGACTGTTATGCCATTCCCTGAATTCCATCAGTTCGGGTCTCATTCACACCTCAATGTTTTGTAGCTTGGAGGAGAAAAAATGGTTCCCATCTCCACTACAAGTCGCCTGAAGCCAAACGTCTTGGAGCTCGAACTAGGCGGATAGAAATGCATGGAAATGTTTGATTTGGGTGTTTTTCTGCTCAAATGCAATCATTAAAAATAAATAATAGTTTAAAAAAAGTAAATATTTAGAAAAAAAAAATGTAAACAAATAATTATGAAATAACCGCTTTTGCGGACCAGCCGCCGCAATTTTACTGCGGCAGGTTGGCTCCGCTGTGCGAAATCACATTATTGTACGTGATCTCGCAAGGTCCGGATAGCGGGCGCGTGCATGCCGCCGGCGGTGTGCGTGCCCGCCGCGAGCTCCGTGAGTCCAACCACGGGTCCCGCGGACTCTATGTCCCCGGGGATACCCGCGATCGTCTCACGGAGAGGAAGAACGGAGAAATGGTGATGTAAACAAGCATCTCCCTGTTCTGCCTAGTGACAGGACACTGATCACAGCTCTCCCTGTAATCGGGAGCGATGATCAGTGTCGTGTCACACATAGCCCCTCCCCCAGTTAGAATCACTCCCTAGGACACACTTAACCCCTACAGCGCCACCTAGTGGTTAACCCCTTCACTGCCAGTCACATTTACACAATAATCAATGCATTTTCAATCGCGCTGATCGCTGTGTAAGTTTGTATAAATGTGAATGGTCCCAAAATAGCGCCAAAAGTGTCCGATGTGTCCGCCATAATTTCTCTCAGAACAGATTTCTATTAATGTTAACGTAATTCTGATTTGTTTATTATTTATCACAGGTACTTACTGTATATATCACTGTCAATTTTACGCAGCGCTTTACCTATACAGTATCTCACAAAAGTAAGTACACCCCTCAGTCACATTTCTGTAAATCTTTTCTTCTATCTTTTCATGTGACAACACTGAAGAAATGACACTTGTCTACAATGTAAAGTAGTGAGTGTACAGCTTGTATAACAGTGTAAATTTGCTGTCCCCTCAAAATAACTCAACACACAGCCATTAATGTCTAAACCGCTGGCAACAAAAGTCAGTACACCCCTAAGTGAAAGTGTCTGAATTGGGCCCAAAGTGTCAATATTTTGTGTGGCCACCATTATTTTCCAGCACTGCCTTAACCCTCTTGGGCATGGAGGTCACCAGAGCTTCACAGGTTACCACTGGAGTCCTCTTCCCCTCCTCCATGATGACATCATGGAGCTGGTGGATGTTAGAGACCTTGTGCTCCTCCACCTTCCGTTCGAGGATGTCCCAAAGATGATCAATAGGGTTTAGGTCTGGAGACATGCTTGGCCAGTCCATCACATTTACCCTCAACTTCTTTAGCAAGGCAGTGGTGGTCTTGGGGGTGTGTTTGGGGTGATTATCATGTTGGAATACTGCCCTGCGGCCCAGTCTCTGAAGGGAGGGGATCATGCTCTGCTTCAGTATGTCACAGTACATGTTGGCATTCATGGTTCCCTCAATGATCTGTAGCCCCCCAGTGCCGGCAGCACTCATGCAGCCCCAGACCATGACACTCCCACCACCATGCTTGACTGTAGACAAGACACACTTGTCTTTGTCCTCCTCACCTGCTTGCCTCCACACACGCTTGTCACCATCTGAACCAAATACGTTTATCTTGGTCTCATCAGACCACAGGACATGGTTCCAGTAATCCATGTCCTTAGTCCGCTTGTCTTCAGCAAACTATTTGCGGGCTTTCTTGTGCATCTTCTTTAGAAGAGGCTTCCTTCTGGGACGACAGCCATGCAGACCAATTTGATGCAGTGTGCGGCGTATGGTCTGAGCACTGACAGGCTGACCCCCCCGCCCCTACAACCTCTGCAGCAATGCTGGCAGCACTCATACGTCTATTTCCCAAAGACAACCTCTGGATATGACGCTGAGCACATGACCTCAACTTTTTTGGTGGACCATGGCGAGGCCTGTTCTGAGGGGAACCTGTCCTGTTATACCGCTGTATGGTCTTGGCCACCGTGCTGCAGCTCAGTTTCAGGGTCTTGGCAATCTTCTTATAGCCTAGACCATCTTTATGTAGAGCAACAATTCTTTTTTTTCAGATCCTCAGAGAGTTCATTGAAATGCAGCTGTAGGCATCACCCCGGTACCGTTTTTTAGAGCAGGCGGTCAGCTCTTTAGGGATAACAACCGATATGGCTAAAAGCTGCTCGGTTGTTATCCCACAGGAGTGGGAGGGGACGTCCCCCCTCCCGGCGCCTTCTTCCACTGTTCCCGGGCCTCCTCTCCCACCGGGAGACCCCATCCGCGATCCAGGACTTCCGCCGGCTAGAGAGAGTCGGAATCAAAGTTGGAAACAGCTTTGTTTCAGTCTTCTATGTGTAGACATCACTTCCGGTTTACTCGGCTGTCATTTTTAAAAAATGACAAAAACGGCGAATCTGAATACTTTGAAGTGAAAATCCTTCCATAAAGAGTACCTGTCACCACCTATTACTGTCACATGAAATGTTGACCCCGCCCCCTCTGATGCAACGGGAATCCCCATCAACATGGGGACATCCTCCCCATGTTGAGGGCATGTGGCCTGGTATGGTTCAGGAGGGGGGGGGCTCTCTCGTCCCCCCCTCTTTTCTTGCAGCCTGCCAGGATAAGGGTCTGGTTTTGATCTTTGGGGGAACCCCATGCCATTTTTTGTTTTAAATTTTGGCGCGGAGTTCCCTTTAAAATGTATACCGGACCTGAAGGGCCTGGTATGGATTTTTGGGGGGACCACCACACCATTTTTTTTTCTTTTGCCGTGGAGTTCCCCTTAATTTCCATACCAGACCTGAAGGGCCTGGTAATGGAATTTTGGGGGGACCCCCACGCATTTTTTTAAATTTATTTTTCAATGACTTTCAATGACTTTTATGTGTATTGTCGGGACTGACAATTCATTAATAGCCGACACTAGCGCTAGCACTTTGAAATGACTTTTTTTTCCTTTCGAAATGTCATTTTGCTCTTGGACTGTTATAAACACGGGAAACATGCGCCACTTTACAGGCATACTATAAACACCCCCCAGGTACGAAATTTAAAGGAATATTTCACTTTTATTGTTTCACTTTAAGTATTATTAAAATCACTGCTCCCGGACGTTTTTAAAACTTTTTTTGCATTGATCCATGTCCCCTGGGGCAGGACCCGGGTCCCCAAACACTTTTTATGACAATACCATGAATATAAGCCTTTAAAATTAGCACTTTTCGAGTCCCATAGACTTTAACGGTGTTCGCGTGTTTGAACAAATTTTTTGCCTGTTTGCATGTTCTGGATGCAAACCGAACAGGGGGGTGTTCGGCCCATCCCTAGACGTCGTTGACCAAGTAGAATGCTCCTGACGAGGTACATTTTGGACATTCAGCTCAGGGGATTTCTAAGCCCCGGGACTCCTGGCGTAGATATACCGGGGGGGGCTTAGAACGGGAAATTGCCGCGGTCCAGGTCAGCAGAACCGGGGGTGGGGTGAAAAGGGGGTCCTGTGTAAGTTCACCTTACAGATTTTTCTGTAAAGGTGAATTTACCCTTTAATGGCTGTGTGTTGAGTTATTTTGAGGGGACAGCAAATTTACACTGTTATACAAGCTGTACACTCACTACTTTACATTGTAGACAAGTGTCATTTCTTCAGTGTTGTCACATGAAAAGATAGAAGAAAAGATTTACACAAATGTGAGGGGTGTACTTACTTTTGTGAGATACTGTATTCTACATTCACTTCAGTCAGTTCTATGTGTCTGTCAAACATAAGGGAAATGTTACCACCTTGAGATGTGGGAAGTATGTACATGCACAATGCGTGTGTGCTCGTGTGCTCGTGTGTGCATGCGCACGCCCCGTGTCCTTATTTTGGTATACAGGATCTAAATATATTACCTTTGATTCCTTTTTACTACATTACATCCACGGGCTAAATTTACCCTCCAGTCACATTTCATATCTTCCATCTGACATTATAAAGCCGCCCCTGTCCTTGCTTCAAGCCCTGGAAGAGGTTGGGGGCCGCCATGTGGTTTCCATTTCCCCGCCCTGACAAAACATTAAATCCGTCTTTGCACATACGATGTCAAACATGATATCCATCGCAGCCGGGGCCAGATCTGTTATTCCAACCAAATCTGATTTAATCTCGGTTAGTCGGAGTGAGCGGCGGCTGATTGGTTCTGAGCTGTTTTTTCTCATGGTGAGTTTGCCAGAATTCTCCGGGACTTACAGCAAACCTTTTCCCCGGGATCCCATTTACAGGCGCACACTTCATACGGATGGAACTGGATCCGCATATTAACCACTTCAATACCGCACACTTTTTGCAACTTTTTGTTTAAATTAGTATTTTTTTTGCTAGACACATTATATATATATATATATATATTTTTTTAGCAAAGATCCTAGAGAATAAAATGGCGATCATTGCAATTTTTTTGTCACACTGTATTTGCGTTTAAAACAACATTTTTGGGGAAAAAAAATCCACTTCAACCACTTCAGCCCCGGAAGATTTGGCTGCTCAAAGACCAGAGCATATTGATTGGTTTGCGCCAAAGTTATACAAAATAAGGGATAGATTTATGGTATTTTTATTATTATTATTTTTTTACTCATAATTGCGGCGATCTGCGATTTTTATTGTGACTGCGACATTATGGTGGACACATCGGACACTTTTGACACATTTTTGGGACCATTGACATTTATACAGCGATCAGTGCTATAAAAATGCACTGATTACTGTGTAAATGTCACTGGCAGTGAAGGGGTTAACACTAGGGGGCGAACAAGGGGTTAAGTGTGTTCCCTGACTGTGTGTTCTAACTGTGGGGGGGAGGGGACAGACTATAGGAGACAACAGATCATTGTTCCTAGCTATTAGGAACTCACGATCTGCATTTCCTCACAGAACAGGGACGTGTGTGTTTACACACACGTCCCTGTTCTGGCTCTCGTGCCCGCGATCGATTGTGGCCGGAGGTCATGAGCATCGGCACAACTGCAGTGCAGTGGGCGCTTGTGCGCGCCTGCTGTCCCGCTTAAGGGAGTCGATGTATAGCTATGACGGCTGGCTGGAACATGCCGACCTGCCGCCGTATAATGACAGTGGCTGGTCGGCAAGTGGTTAAAAACTGAAAATTGTATATTCACCGCATCCTTTGGCAGCATACACACTGGGTTGTGACTCCACCGCCACAACCTGAAAGGACTGGTTAGCTATAGGTTTTAAAGAGGAGTCCACCATGACATTCTCAGTTTCTATGACCTTAAATGGGTGGGTGTCTGTGTGCTGCCATAGGATGCGTCAGGAGAGGAAAATAACGGAAAGGTGAGTATATAATTTTCCGTTTTTCTGTCGCATCCTATGGCAGCACACACGCTGGGAAATAACTCGCTACATGGGTGGGTGCTTAGAAGGTATTTATTTTATCCACATGATATGGAAGAATTAGCTTGAATAATTGATCTTCCAAACTCGACCGTTGTGGTTTTTGATGACCTAGTTGCTGCCTTGCATATTGTTTCTGGAGACACTCTACAATATGCTGCCCAAGAGGTTGCCACTGCCCTGGTAGAATGAGCCTTCAGGTCATCCAGTATTGGGAGGTGTTGTACTGCGTATGCTTTCTTGATGGTTCTGATCAACCAAGAGGCTATTGTTCGTGAAGAAGCTGCCTGACCTCTTTTAGCGCCATGAGGTATAACCAGAAGATTTTCTGAATGGGCTAGTAGCTTCCAAGTATGCAAAGATAGTAGTCTTCACATCCAATGGGTGTGGATCTCCCTGGTCAGTGAGGAATGCTGGTAGACTGATCTCTGGGTTGAAGTGGAAAGCAGATGCTACTTTAGGTATGAACTGATCCGAAGGTTTAAGTACGACTCTATCAGGGTAGAAGACCAGGTGAGGTTCTTTTTTCAAGAGAGCTTGTAGTTCGAATGCCCTCTTCACAGAAGGTTGTGGTAACTAGAAAGGTTAACTTCAGCGTTAAATCCCATAGGGATATCAACTCTATAGGACAAAAGGGTTTTTTTGACACGGCCTCCAAAACTATGGATAGATCCCACGGAAAAGTTGGGAAAAAAAAAGTTAGGAAAAGTTGGCTTCCTTTCCGGTCTTATTTTTAAGCCTGCCCTTTGGAATTGTATTATGAGGGGATTTGAAGCCCATCTGATTTCCATCATGGCCGATAAGGCAAAAACCTGAACCTTTAGAGTGTTATGCCGCGTACACACGATCGCACATTCCGACAACAAAATCCATGTTTATTTTCGAACGGATGTTGGCTCAAACTTGTCCTGCATACACACGGTCACACAAATCTTGTCGGAAATTCCGAACGTCAAGAACGCGGTGACGTACAACACTTACAACGAGCCAAGAAAAATTAAGTTCAATAGCCAGTGCGGCTCTTCTGCTCGATTCCAAGCATGCGTGGAATTTGGTGCGTCGGAATTGTGTACACACGATCGGAATTTCCGACAACGGATTTTGTTGTCGGAAAATTTGAGATGCAGACCTCAAATTTTGTTTGTCGGAAACTCCGACGGAAAATGTCCGATGGAGCCTACACACGGTAAGAATTTCCGACAACTAGCTCCCATTGAACATTTCCTATCAGAAAACCTGACCGTGTGTACGCGGCATTAGAACCTAAACCTCTTTCTAGGCCTAATTGCAGAAATTCGAGAACTTGTGATACTGTAGGTGACAGTGGATCCCAGGATTGTTGCTCTGCGAATGCAATAAATCTTTCCCCATTGTAAGTGCTGTTAGTTGATTTCTTTCTAGCCTGTTGTAAGGTAGCTACCACTCTAAGTGAACAGCCTTGGTCTAGTTAGCCTCTCCCTTTCAATTTCCATGCCATCAGGTGTAGTCTTTCCGGAGATGGGTGCAGAAACTGGCCTTGAGAGAGTAAATCCGGAGTTACTGGGAGAAGTAACGGGTCCTCCGTACTCAGCTGTAGAATGGTTGTGAACCACGGCCTCCTCAGCCAGAACGGTATCACAGCTATAACCGTAGACGTCAAGCTTCTCAGTCTGGCCAGGAATCTTGCTATTAGAGGTATTGGAGAGAATATATATCCGAGATGGAATTTCCAGAGCTGGTGGAGGCAGTTAATCCCTATCGCTGTTGGATAGGCAGCTCTCGCCAGGAATTTGGGACACTTGTTGGGGTTGCTGCTAGATCGATATCGGGGATACCCCATCTGTGTGTCAGAAGAGAGACGGCTTGATGACTCAGCGACAATTGTTGTTTGAGATGAATATTCTTCTTAGATTGCAAGTTGGTTCTGTACTGTTGTAATGTGTACTGCTTTCAGGTCTGCCAGATCTATCTGAGCCCAGTCGAGGATAGGGTGCGCTTCCTTCATGAGTGTGCTGCTCCTGGTACAACCCGGTCTCTGTATGTAAGTAACCGCCACCCTGTTGTCCATGCGTAGTGGGACACTTTTTTCTCAGAGGAATGAGCTGAACACTAGGAGGGCTTGAAATGCGGCTCTGAGCTCCAGGATGTTCGAGACTATGCCTTGCAAATGGAAATGCCAACGTCTCTGTGCCGCATGATCCCGATAGTGAGCTCCCCATCCTTGTAGACTGGCGTCTGACGTGATTATTTCCGGATTGGGAAGAAACAATAGGCCGATGAAGTTTGAGGTTGCTGACCCGTGTCCACCACCTTACGGATTGTTTCACTGTTTTGCTGACAAAGATCTGTTGACGCATTGATGTTCCATTCCTTTGCTTCAAAAACGAATTCTGGAATGTCCTCGTATGCCATTGGGACCACTGGACCGGATTGGGAAGGTGGAAGACAGTGATCCCAAAATGCTCAGGTATGTTCTGGTGGGTAGGTACACCGCTGCCATTAGTCTCTTTATCTTTTGAACTAACTGACCTATTTTCTCTTGAGGGAGTTCTACCGTGTTGGAGATGATTTTCAGTTCTGCTCCCAAAAAGGTCATTTTCTGCACTTGATTCAAGTTGCTTTTCTTCCAGTTTATTATCCACCTGAATTGTTGTAGTGTGGATATTAGTATTTCCCGATGGTGGAGGAGAGACTGCTGGCTGTCGGCTAGGAGGAGGATATTGTCCAGATAATGGTGAACTCTTAGTTCCCTCTATCTCAGATATGCTATCACTGACAATAGAACTTTCGTGAAGGTTCTGGGAGCAGTCCATATTCCAAATGGCAGGCTCTGGAATTGAAAATGTTGTTGTCCTACCGTAAAACATTTGACTAGGATCTTTCTGTTGAGGTTCTTTAGATCTAGTACCGGTTGTAGATCTCCCGTCTTCTTCTTCACAAGAAACAGTGGAGAGTAAAACCCTGTGCCTCTCTGATCTAGTAGAACTTGCACAATTGCCTGTTTTTGTAGTAACACTAGGACATACTTGGTTAAGAGCTTTTGCTTTTGAAGAGATGATGGAAGTTTGGTAGTTTGGAAGTGATCTTTGGGGTTTCCAGACTTGAACTTCCACCTGTGACCCGCGTAGATGGTGGATATTTTCCACATATCTTTTAAATGATGCACCCAGACTTGCATGAATATCCTGAGCCTGGCTCCCACTATCGCAGACTTGTCGGGTGTGCCTTCAAAATTACTTTTGTTGATCCCCTGCGCTGGGGGGTTTTGGTTTATGCATCCTCAAAAAAGACGATTGGGAATTTTGCCAATGTCGATTGAATTCTGGTCTATACGCTCATGCTTCCCTATACCTCCCGGGAAGATTATGTCTGAAGGGTGGATTTTTTTGCTGCTTTGGCCGTCTGTCGGAAGGAATGAGGCCCGATTTACCACCTGTGACCTTTGAGATGGCCGAGTCTAGCTTGGAGACAAACAAGTTGGTCCCGTCATAGGGTATTTTGCACCAGTTAGTCTTGGAGGCAGGATTCACGACCCAGGGTTTTAACCACAGCGCTCTTCTGGACATAACTGATGCCAACATGGCTGTTGCTGATGAACTTATTATATCAACTGATGCTTCTGCCACAAAGTCCCCCGCTAAGCTGAGTTCCTGGAGAGCGGACACAATTCTCTCTTGGTCGGCGGCTTCCAAAAGCAATTTCTCGATGTTGAAGGTCCAACTAGTAATAGCTTTACCAACTGCCGCTAGGGTGATCGCTGGTCTGCAGGCACTTCCTGCTACTAAATAGGCTTTTTAAGGTCAATTTTCCAATCCAATACGTCCCTAAAAGTTACTGCGTCCTCAATTGGCAAGGTTACATGCCTAGCCAAGCGCATTAAAGATGCATCCACCACTGGTGCCGAGATGAGAGGGTTTACATTTGGTTCCCTTAATAGGTATAATCAGTGAGCAATTATGATGTGCAGTAACTTCTAGCAACCAATCAGTTAGCAGTAATGATGTGCAGTAGCCTCTAGCAGCCAATCAGTGAGTGGTAATGATGTGCAATAACCTCTGGCAACCAATCAGTGAGCGGTAAGGATGTCCAGTAACCTCTAGCAAGCAATCAGCAAGCAGAAATAATGTGCTTTAGCTTCTAGCAACCAGTCAGTGAGTGGCAATGATATGCTGCAAGCTCTGGCAACCAATCTCAATCTCTGCCTGATCTGCTGCAGTAAACTGATTTCGAGTCTAGCTGCTATTTAATGTATATCTCAGAATGGGGGGGGGGGATGGGCAAGAAAATGTTTGCCCAGGGTCCAATCAATATTAAAGACAGGCCTGCACGTAGGGGATAAAAAGTCCTCTCTGTGATATATTTTTAAGACAGGTTCTCTTTAATGAGACCAGTGGTTTTAGACCCTTGATGTCTCACCTGCCCTCCAATAAAGCTAATGGAGCACAGATTTTTTGTATCGCCAGCAATGATATTGTATTGCCGGAAATTTAAATGTCAGTTTTGCTGCAGCAGGTTCTATACATGCTAAAGGTGCGCCACTTTACAGGCAGACTAAGTTGACCCAAGCCACTAAATTTAAAGGATTTTTTGCATTTCTATTGCTTCACTTTAAGCATCAATAAATCACTGCTCCTGTAAAAACAATCTTTAAAAAAAAAGTGCATTCATACAAGACCCCCATACCCTTTTTATGGTCAATTACTTGCAAGTATGCTTTCAAAATGGGCATTTTTGATTTTTCAAGTTTGGGTCCCATAGACTTTAATAGGGTTTGCGGTTCGGGTCCGAATTTTTGCGATGTTCTGGCGCAACCTGAACAGGGGGGGTGCTTAGCTCAACTATAATGATCAATATATTCCTGGGGTGCATATTTAGGGTCCCTCAATATATTATGTTTCTTTACAATGGTTATAACCCTCCCTAAAAAAAAAAAATAGGTTTGCCTTCGGTTCTACATTAATGTCGGTTAGTTATTGCCAATGGTCTGTGGACCTTCAGCAGTCCCAGGACTTAAAGTTGGAAAACCTTGGCCCTAGAAGCCACCAAATGTGGATTGAAACTTTTAATGGCGTCTAGATGAGGCTCCATGCCTGGGGTGAATTTTACGTTATTAGGAGCAGATGCCTCCTGGCAGTGGCGATGAAGGAAAAACTGAGGACGGGGATGGATCTGCCGAATGCATGCAAGCGATCCAAGGTCACAGAAGTTATTGCCAATGGTCTGTGGACCTTCAGCAGTCCCCGGACTTATAGTTTGGAAACCTTGGCCCAAGCAGCCACCAAATGTGGATTGAACCTATTAATGGCATCTAGATGAGGCTCCATGCCTGGGGTGAATTTTACGTTATTAGGAGCAGATGCCTCCTGGCAGTGGCGATGATGGAAAAACTGAGGACGGGGATGGATCTGCCGAACGCATGCAAACGATCCAAGGTCACGGAAGTTATTGCCAATGGTCTGTGGACCTTCAGCAGTCCCAGGACTTATAGTTTGGAAACCTTGGCCCAAGAAGCCACCAAATGTGGATTGAACCTATTAATGGCGTCTAGATGAGGCTCCATGCCTGGGGTGAATTTTACGTTATTAGGAGCAGATGCCTCCTGGCAGTGGCGATGAAGGAAAAACTGAGGACGGGGATGGATCTGCCGAATGCATGCAAGCGATCCAAGGTCACAGAAGTTATTGCCAATGGTCTGTGGACCTTCAGCAGTCCCCAGACTTATAGTTTGGAAACCTTGGCCCAAGCAGCCACCAAATGTGGATTGAACCTATTAATGGCGTCTAGATGAGGCTCCATGCCTGGGGTGAATTTTACGTTATTAGGAGCAGATGCCTCCTGGCAGTGGCTATGAAGGAAAAACTGAGGACGAGGATGGATCTGCCGAACGCATGCAAACGATCCAAGGTCACAGATGTTATTGCCAATGGTCTGTGGACCTTCAGCAGTCCCGGGACTTATAGTTTGGAAACCTTGGCCCAAGCAGCCACCAAATGTGGATTGAACCTATTAACGGCATCTAGATGAGGCTCCATGCCTGGGGTGAATTTTACGTTATTAGGAGCAGATGCCTCCTGGCAGTGGCTATGAAGGAAAAACTGAGGACGGGGATGGATCTGCCGAACGCATGCAAACGATCCAAGGTCACGGAAGGATTCAGCTGAGAACGATCAGCTCCTGACAGCTCGGGATTTGAAAGTCTTCTGCCACATCTCCTCCTTTCTGCCTCGTGTCCCAGAACACAAGGCTGATTCCAGAAATAATTTATTAATCTCCCAAGGAGTGTCCGGCATGGAGCAGAGCAGGCCCCATGTGCTCGCCAGATGGGAGGAATGGCGCATTCGTCAAAGTCCAAGAGCTAAAGTTAAATCCATTTCCACTTTGGCAATGTCATCAGGTGAATGCCTATGCAATGAAGTGTATCTACAGCAGCCTTTTTTCTATTGACGCAACTCTGGCCGTACAGGTGTTTCCTCCATAGCATTGTCTGTTTCCCATAACACTAGGCCGGAGTTATGTCGGGCTGACAGCGCGGTCTTGCATCATGTTTTTTATTACGGAAGAAAAGGCGCGCTGACTGATTTGCACCGCTCTGTATGCATCAAGAGACGGGGTGGATTTATTGTCTCGCTCACTCTGAATGTACATTCCAAGGGATCTGCCATTCATCAAGTCAGCCAGTCAGGCCTACACGTGCAGGACATATGCCACCCGCTCTATAGGATCCAGATGGCCGTGTGCTGGGAGGGGGGAGCCGGTGGCAATCAGTACAAGGAAGGACTATTTGTTACCCATCCAGCATATTGGAGTCATCTGAAGGTGTTACCGTTTGCCTGTTAAGTTTTTGAACTGAAGCTTAAAATGAGTTTGCTGCTTTGACTTTTATTCAACTTGCTCGTATTTCATTTCCATTGGACCGTATTATCCCTTATGAGGCATGTTACCCGTCATTGCATTTGTGACGCTCTATTCCCTAGATTTGTGAGAAAGCCACGCCCACAGTTGACAAATTAATGGCCTTTTCAGACGGGAGTCTGGTGGTGAGGGCGGTAAAAACAGGGGGCTGAGCTGTGGTTTTACCACCACTCCCAATGGCTGCCCGCTTAAACTCTAAGGCCCCTTTCACACGGGAATTCCGTTTCCATTCATCCGTTCAGTCACTTTTTTTGTTCGGATGAAAAACAGATCCGGATATCAATTTTCTTGTGTGTACATCCGTTTTGCTAACTAATTTGTAATTTTTGGAACAATTTGAATTTTTTTTTTTTATGTAAAAGTGTTTTATTGATTTTCTGATAGAAAATACAATATAACATAAATATCAACTTATGAATCACTGTTTTGAAACATTCTTCATTAAACAATTAATGATCAAGTTAATCGTCTGTGAGCTATGCTCTTGAAGAATAAAGTGGACCCTCGACTTCTGACACCCCTACTGGGTCTAACTGTGTCAAGCGAGAAGGGGGCACCCCATCTCCATTTTTATGAGAATTAATCCAGGGGATGCTATCGAATATTTATTAAGGTGACAGACCATTTTAGACAGACCTCTGGCTCCTTTAAAGGAGACTAGCTCCAGGAACAATTCGAATTTTAATCTGAATTCTATTCGAAGTATAGCTGGTAAGCCGGCCAACACGTCCTTAACAACCGATGACTCCTCAGCTGTCAGCAGGCTTCCCCGCTGACAGCTGAATGTAAAAACAGTTGCCGGCAATTAAAAATTCTGCAAAAAAAACTGAGCAGGAGTCCCCCCCCCCATTCATACCAGTACCTTGGGGTCTGGTATAGATTTTAAGGGGAACCCCATGCTAAAAAAAAAAAAAAGTGGCTTGGGGTCCCCCCCAAAATCCTTATCTGAGCATGCAGCCTGGCATGCCTAGAAAGGGGGTCGGGGACAAGCCCCTTAGTTATTTAAGAACTGTCAGATGGTGGGAGCCTTTGTCAGGTGGGGAACCCCTTTTTTTGGGGGGGGGGGGGTCGGTAGTAGCGGTGGGCGTCATGTTTGATGATGGATCTACAGTACTTCGGGGGACATTTATTTTTATTTTTTTTCAACATGGGGACAAGGTGCTTTAGGGGGGAAGGGCCCCCCTGCCCCAAATCACCCCCCATGTTGAGGGCATGTGGCCTGGTATGGTTCAGAAGGGTGGGCGCTGGCTCGTCCCCCCCTCCTTTCCTGGCCTGCCAGGCTGCATGCTCAGATAAGGGTCTGGTATGAATTGTAAGGGGAACCCCACTCTGAAGTCAAATAAAGACAAAATGGCATGGAGTCCCCCCATTCATACCAGGACCTTTGGGTCTGGTATGGATTTTAAGGGGAACCCCACACCAAAATTTAAAAAAAAATGGTGTGGGGGTCCCCCTCAAAATCTATACTAGGTTCTTATCTGAGCATGCAGCCCAGCAGGCCAGGAAATGGGGGAAGGGGTGAGCGAGCATCGACTGGGGGCATGCTGGGTCAATGATGTCACAGGGGGGCGGGGTCGCCCGAGAACGTCATCGGGTGGCTGCGCCCATTAATTATTTAAGAACTGTCAGATGGTGGGAGCCTTTGTCAGGTGTGGAACTCTTTTTTGGGGGGGGGTTGGCGGTAGCAGTGGGCATCGTGATTGATGATGGATCTACTTTGGGGGGACATTTATTTTTATTTTTTTAATAAAGGAATTTTAAAAACCGCTTTTGTGTTTTTATTTACATTGTAAACATTTGTGGTGAATGAGTAGGGTTACTATGTACCCCATACTCATTCACATAAGGGGGGAAGGATCTGGGGCTTGTTAAAGGGGGCTTCCAGATTCTGATAAGTCCCCCTTCCGCAGACCCCCACAACCACCGGCCAGGGTTGTGGGGAAGAGGCCCTTGTCCCCATCAACATGGGGACAGGGTGGTTTAGGGGGCAGGATCCCTACCCCGAAGCACCCCCCATGTTGAGGGCATGTGGCCTAGTATGGTTCAGGAGGGTGGGGGGCACTCGCTCGTTCCCCCCACAACCCTGGCCTGCCAGGCTGCATGCTCAGATAAGGGTCTGGAATGGATTTTGGAGGGACCCACGCCATTTTTGCATTTAATGTGGGGTTTCCCATAAGATCCCAACAAGACCCGAAGGGCCTGCTATGGATATGGGGGGACTCCCACGCAATTGTGTTTATATTCAGCTGTCAGTGGGGAACCCTGCTGACACCTGAGTCACCATTTGTTAGGATGCCAGCGGGTGCCG
The DNA here is from genome assembly GCA_037952925.1 of Lithobates clamitans. Lineage (NCBI taxonomy): Eukaryota > Metazoa > Chordata > Amphibia > Anura > Ranidae > Lithobates > Lithobates clamitans. Next base: position 638,681 of record JBBGZY010001541.1, read on the forward strand.
GTTCCTAACAACCAATGCAAGGTTTTACCCCCTTCATTTTCTGCTATTTGGCTCTGCGCTACTTTTACTGACAATTGCGCGGTCATGCAGCACTGTACCCAAATTACATTTATATCATTTTTTTCACACAAACGGGGTTTTCTTTTGGTGGCATTTGATCACCACTGGGTTTTTTATTTTTTTATTATATAATTAAAAAAACAATTATACTTTCTGTTATAAAACACATCCAATAAAAAAATATGTAAAAAATTCTAATTTCTTACATTTTGACCAAACAATTTTCTGCTACGTGTCTTTGGTAAAAAAAATAAGTGTGTATTGTTTGCTTTATGTGAAAGCTATAGTGTCTACAAACTATGGGATATTTACTGGAATTTGTATTTATTTATTTTTCTTACTAGTAATGGTGGTGATAAGCGATTTATAATGGGGCTGTGATAGCACGGTGGACAATCTGACACTAACTGACGCTGGGTGGGGGAACTGACATCACTAGTGACACAAATACAGTGATCAGATACTCATCCACCTTACAAACCGCTCAGTCTCTGCCAATCCCTCCACTGGCTGCCGCTCACCCAAAAAATTACAATAAAGATACTAACAACAACTTACAAAGCCACCCATAACTCGGCCTCTGAGTATACAGTACATCACTAACCTGGTCTCAAAATACCAACCTAATAGTTCTTTTCATTCTTCCCAAGACCTCCTGCTCTCTAGCTCCCTCCTCACCTCCTCCCTTTGCTCGTCTCCAGGGCCTCTCCCATCCTATGGAACTCCCTACCCCAATCTGTCCGATTATCTCCAACTCTGTCCTCTTTTAGGCAATCCCTGAAAACCCTTCTCTTTGGAGAGGCCTATCCTGCCCCCACCTAACAACTGTACTTTTATTTTCTTCATCAGCTCATCCCCCACAGCTATTACCTTTTGTATCACTTGACCCTCCCTTTTTAGATTGTAAGCTCTAATGAGCAGGGCCCTCTGATTCCTCCTGAACACAAGGTTCTAGGCTGTGAATGGACACAGCCAATCAGCAGGTCCCGGCTAATGATTCATGGGACAGGAACTGCTTGTTCCTCAACTACCCTTCCTCTTGATCCCAACCTGCAATCACTCGTTACTGACCTTTGGCTTGTTTACTGACTACTCTTCTGCTTGATCCCAACCTGCTATATCTGCTACTGGACCCTGGCTTGCTTCTGGTGGGGAGATCCTGAGGGACATGACCTGGTACTAACACACAGCAAAACCCATCCCCACCATCAGGAGCTCAGGGGAGCACTGGCTATAGTGCTTAGACCCCGCACTTCGGGTGAGCCCGCTTCATTCGCCCCTACTTGTGCACCTTATCCTGCTGGTCGGTGGGAGACTCTCTAACGCTATAGCTACTGGTCTCCAAGCCTGACCCCTGACCTTGACAGGCACAGTGAAAAGCTCCATAATATTGTTTGTGACTGGAGAAGAGGGGGGGGGGGGTCAGTTTTCTCCAGGTTTGCTAATCCTGGATCAGGTTTTGGAGCTTGGAGACTTCGAAGAGTTTTGGGTGGGAGGAAGTCTCCAATCCTGTGTCCGGGTCTTATTAGAGCTCTGCAGGTGTGCACAAGACAAACATGATCATAGGTCAGGGTACCCATTTTGTAGACAGAGCCCTGTTAGGAGAGAGCTGTGTGTTCCTGCCAAGAGACTGCACCCCATGATGGGGGGAATTCCTTGCCCGCAACCAAGGCTGAGTGAGCCTGAAGAGCCCATGGTGTTGGAGACCACAGATGATAGCAGCGGTGCTGCTCACAAGAGAGCCAAGTGGCTTAAAGAATACGTAAGCCCAACATTTTATATTCCCGTCTTTTTCCTGCTGTGCCATGCACTGGCATGAGAAATCATCCTGTTCTAATTGTATTGCTTCCTTTCTGTGAAATCCCTGCTGTTCCTGCCAGTCCCTCTTCCTATTAGGACTGACCACACTAGGCATGAAAGCACAGCATGGTCATATCTCTAGCTATGCCAAGAACTCAGCCTGATCTCCTCCAATTATCAGACCGGTGCTGACATTATCCCTTTCCCTTCACAACCATTCACTGGGAAGATCAGCTGCTTCTCCTCCCCCAGCTCCCTGAGCTCCTTGTGCAGCTGAGAACAGATGGAATGTGATCACTTATAAAAATGGACAAAAAAAAAAAGCTCCTTATCATATTTTATTATATTCATACACAAATGTTTTGCCTTTTATTTCTATTTTAAACTGAATGGGTTGTTTTAGGTGAGGTTTCACATAGACTAATATTTTCAGTAATTGTTTTGCTGGAGAAATGCCCCCTGTGTGGGAAAAAGTACAGTTTGTGGACTTTCAGTTGTTTAAATAAAATTGGGTTGCCATGCCCTAAATTACAGGTCAGACTGACGTGAGCTCATTGAAAACGCTCCCCACCGCTGAGTGTAATCGCCCCCGTATCACAACATGTAAATCAATGTTTCCGTAGCTTGCACTTTGTCTGTCACTGGAAGAAAGGGGACCTCAGAGTCTCTGCAACGTCCATGGGCTTTCCTATTGAGATCTCGGTAAATATTTGAGATTCGCTTTATGGCGTGCTGGCTATTTTATTGCCTTCAGTGCAAACCTTGGCAGGCGAGGAAGGTGATGGTGCGAAATGGATAATATGACCTACAGTTAGTCCCCTACATATGACCCTTCAAGTTACAAACTTTCAAAGATATGAACATTATTATTATACAGGATTTATGTAGCGCCAACAGTTTGCGCAGCGCTTTACAACATGAGGGCAGACAGTACAGTTACAATACAGTACAATTTGGTACAAGAGGAATCAGAGGGCCCTGCTCGTTAGAGCTTACACTCTAAGAAGGAGGGTCAAGTGATACAAAACAGAGATAGGCTAAACACTCCACCACCCCCCGCGCTTCGGTTTGCGCCCCAGAGCTCTCGAACATTGCAAAAGTTCAGACCCAAACCGCAAACCCTATTAAAGTTTATGGGACCCGAACTTGAAAAATCAAAAGTCCCCATTTTGAAGGCTTATATGCTAGTTATTGGCCATAAAGAGGGTATGGGGCCTGTGCACTGCCCTGGGGGACATGTTCCAATGCAATTTTTTTTTTTTAGAGGAGCAGTGACATTTAAAGTAAAACAATACAAATTAAAAGTTAATTTAAATATAGTGCCTGGGTGGTCCCCTTAGTCTGCCTGTAAAGTGGCAAATCTGTACCATGTATAGAACCTGCTGCAGCAAAACTGAAACATATAACGGAAAAAAAATGACATGTAAAGTAATTTTCTCTGCAAGCTTTCTTTATTTTTTAAACAACGGCTTGGGGAGCCAGTCTGTATGATGAGGCTGCAATGTAGTGCACTCAGAACAAGATTGGAGATTTTTTGGATAATTTCTGGTGTCTCTCTGGCAGACTTTGGATGTAAATAACAAAGTTTTGCATCACAGTGAGCAAGCCTTATGTGAAGAAGCCAAATTATAGTACACTCAGGCCAAGATTAACATTTGTTTTTTAAATAAATTCTGGTGTCTCTTTTGCAGACTTTGGATTGAAGTAACAGGTGAGTAGGGGTGAGCCGAACACCCCCCTGTTCGGTTCGCACCAGAACATGCGAACAGGAAAAAAGTTTGTTCCAACACGCGAACACCGTTAAAGTCTATGGGACACGAACATGAATAATCAAAAGTGCTAATCGAAGCTCATCCCTGCAGGTGAGGAAAAATTGGTCTTTGGGTTTCAATGGTCCCTTCACAACGTAAACTTCTAGAGGTACTCTTGATGAAAGCAAGAATTGGCCTTGCTGTAAAAAATGTAAATGATATGACCCAGTCAAACAGCTGCGTAAAAAATTGGTCTTTGGGTGTTGGTGGTGCCTTCACACCATAACCGTATAGAGGTACAGTACTCTTGATGAAAGCAAGAATTGTAATTGCTGTAAAAAATTGAAATCCGATGCCCCTGTCAAACAGTTGCGGAAAAATTGGTCTTTGGGTGTTGGTGGTGTTTTTACACCGTAACCCTATTGAGGTACTCTTGATAAAAATAAGAATTTGCCTTGCTGTAAAAACTGTAAATGATATGCACAGGTTTGGAAAAATTGGTCCTTGGGTGTTAATTGTGCTCATGAAACCTATACCAAAAAAAATTACTTCAAGATTACATCAACACCCACAAAGCTAGGCAGCCTAGACAGTCTTGCAGAGATTCAAGATCCCAAAAACACTTAATCAGTGACATTGGCATCAGGGGCTTGATAGCTGCTGCTAATCCAGGGCTGATTAATTTTGACAAATGTCAGCCGGTCAACGGATTCTGTGGACAGATGCCCTGCTTTATCTGTCACAAAACCTTCAGCAGCACTGAATCCCCCTGCGGAAAGCACGCTAGATGCAGGGCAGCCCAGCAGCTCAATTGCATAATGGGCAAGTTCTGGCCAGTGGTCTATTCTCATGACCGAGTAACCCAGTGGAGTGTCTACTGGAAAGCTCTCAATGTCTGTTCTCCCCCTAGATAAATCTTCCACCATATGATGCAGATGCTGCCGATGGGATCTGAAGCTGACAGCCCTGAATGCCGAGGACAACATTTTTTTTAAATGCATTTCTTAGGTGACCCCCTTCTCCACCGCTCCTCCTTTGACCAACAGAAGCGAACTTCCGAATTTCTGACATTTCAAATTTCCGAAATTTTCATATTTTCAAATTTCCGAATTTCCGAATTTCCGAATTTTCCAATTTCTGAAAATTCAAATATTCCAACTTCCGAAATTTTGAAATTCCGAATTTCTAAAATTCCAAACTTCCGAATTTCCAAAATTTAGAATTTTCGGAAATTCAGAAATTGAAAAATTCGGAAATTGGAAATTTCGGAATTAACGAATTTGTCAAAATTCCTTAAAAAACTAATTTGGAACTAAACGAATTGCACATGTCTAGACACTATACTCACACACTAAACTCAAACACTACTCTATACTCACACTTTACTCACACTATACTCGCACTCTATACTCACACTCTATACTTACACTCTATACTCAGAGTCACAATAAGTGAACACACTAACTCGCTAGTAGCAAACTGAGCCCTGCCCTATCTATCTCCACTCCAACAACACACTGTAAGGGCTTCCTATGGGAAGGAACCTTTTATAGTGTGGGGTGGGACTATGAGCACTGAGCCATCATTGTGCAAAATCATCATGATTTTGTTCAATCGGGGCTCTGACAGTGCTCTGTACCCTGTTTGGGCAAAGCCTTGCACCTGACCAGCGGTCAGGTGCATTGCTTCATCCAGTTAGGGCCCTAGAATGTGGCGGGCGAGATATTGACAAGCTCCTGCAAATTAGGGTGTATGCCGAACGCGTGAACAGGCGATGTTCGTGCCAAACTTTTGCTCGTCACCAAAACATTCGCCTAACTCTAGCAGTCACATGAGATACAGAGTCATCGCTGTGAAGAGTCCATGTTTGTGCAGCTTTCATCTGTTTTGTATTATTCTGCAGTTTATGCATGCTCTTTGCCATCCTGACCTCATCCTCAGATCCCCCCCTCCTACTAGTAAAGATCCCATCCCCTGAGTATATCTCTCCCCCCCAGTACAACTCTCAAACCAGTACAGATCTCCTCTTCCCAGTACAGATATCCCACTAGTGCATTTCCCACCCCCAATTTGGTTTTCTGCTTGCAGTACAGATCCCCCCTCAATACAGATCTCCCCCTCCAAATACAGATCTGCACCCCAATATGGATCCCTCCCATGGCTTCCCTATTCACCCACTAGTACTCCGTCGTGTCATGTTACCAGAGCCAAAGAGGACATAAGGTGAGCCTCCCTCACTCTGAACTGCTGCTGCCTACCTCTAAGTTCTGTCAGGTGGCAGGAGCAGAAGTTTCAGTGCTTTTGCTGTGCAGCGACTTTCAGCGGTGGTTGCAGCACTGCAGGTACTCAGAACGACGTGTTAAATACTTAGTAGATAATATTGTAGACCCCCTTTATTATTCTCCAGCTCACAGTGTTCAGAAGATCTCTGATTCATGAATATCAATGTCATTACACAAGAGTTATTCCGGCTCTTTATTAGAGAACAGTGCGGACGCCCCATCACCTCTGGTCATGGATCTTGCCGTATTCTTGTTCAGGAAAGGGTTCAAAAAACAAAACGAATGTCTAATCAATATTTAAAGAAAGCTTTATTCAGAGGTCACGTTAAATCTGGACGGTGTCATCAAAGAGCAGCCGTGTCAGATGAGAATCATCCATCACTGTAAAAGTGTGTTTTAGTCTTTATTTAATGTTATTAGTCCATTGAAACGTCTCACAGTGTTCAGGTGAAATTGGTCCTCCGCAGTGCTGATTGCATTACTAGAAACAAACTGTCATGTCTTCCATTTCATTGGAGGATCACGGCCATGGGAGAGATAGACGGTAATCCTGTTCTGGGTTCCCCCTGGCATAGTCCACACGTGTAAAGCAGTGACGGCCACTCATGCTGGGTGCACAGGCGCGGCCCCCCTATCCATACGCCCAGCCCCCTAATCTACATAGAGGGCGCCAGACGCATGGATTCCAATGAGGTTATTTTTTTTTTTGGAAGCACATGATTAAAGCCTGAGGCTCTAATTGGCTTCAAAAAAGGGTGGGCTCGGAGTGCAGAGCACTGCGCCCTGAGCCCGCTAGAGTTACCACATCATCCCTCTAATCCGGGACACATATGACTTACACAGGTTCTGAGGCTGATTGAATGCAGATAAGCAACCAAGTTAATTTAATTACCACCTTAATCAGCCTCAGAACCCGTGTAATTAATGCGTGTCCTGGATTAAAGGGATGATGTGGCAACCCTAGAGCCCACCCAGTTGTGTGACATTAACTAATAAATATTCGCTAATGTCTTCCTGTTTCTCCTCCCGGCCAATCAGGAAGTGGGTCCTGAGACTCAATTGGCCGGGAGTCCTAAGACCCCATTGGCCTGGATTCCAGGACACCTGATTGGCTGGGAGGAGGAGCCGGGACTCGGGAGAGTGACACAGGGATGAAGGTAAGTGCGGGGTTGGCGGGCGACCGGCGAGCGAGCGAGGCGGCAATCGATGGGAGTGGGTGGTGGGAGGGTAGCAGCGATTGAGCAATGGGGGGGGGGGATAGATTCAGGGGGTATTGGTGGTGGTCGGATGGATGGCTGGCTGGGGGGGGGGCTTTGAGCACCAGCCACCACTGGTGTGAAGACACTCCCTTATAGCAGCCACATTGGACCGTGTCTGGCCATGTATAATAATGTACGCATGGAAAGGAGCTTATGTGCCTAGGCTGCAGGAAGAACGCTTAGCAGAAGATAACGTTCCAATTGTTGGTGGTGTAAGGGGCATTGCTGAGTTAACCCTTTCACCACCTGGGTCATTTTTGCTATTTATTTACTTTTTAACATGTTAAAATGCACATTTTAGGCCTGAAGATTAGTTAAAACCCCCAAACATTATATAATTGATAAAGGCAGGGACCCCATGGAATACAGTGCACACAATCAATATATTACCCATTTTTTCAAAAAAAAAAAAAAAAGGACGAGGTTGTACCAAGTCATTAGATACCAAACATGGCAAGCCTTAAAATTGCATGTACCCATGAAACAGTGGCATACTTCAATGCCCAAAATTGTTCATAGGTAAAGCTTTATTTGTTTTTTTTATTTATTTATTTTTTAATTTATGAAACTTTTTTTTTTTGTTATAACTTAACTTCATTGCTGAATATATTAAATTAGTTTTTATCAAAATAAATGGGCCGTTTAGTGGAAGAATTAGCCCCCAAGATAGCAGAGAGAACCCTCATAGGGCTCTTGCTCTTCTATGCAAGGAAAATGATCACTCTCTGCTGGAAAAAACGTGCCCCGCCATCCATATTGTTATGGAAAACACATATCAATAAAGTAATACCACTCTATAAGGAAACCTATCAAAATAGGGGATGCCCCAAAAAATATGATAGAGTGTGGGCCAAATGGCTAGCTGAGGCCTCCACGGCAACCGCAGACTGATTGAACAGGTACATAATACCAGTCTACGGGAGAAAGTGATACTGATACATTGGTTGATTTTATGGTAATGTAATCTCGGAAAAGGGTTTAATTGACATCTAATATTGTCCCATGAGTCTCAGCTGATAAATCTGATCCTGAAATACTTAATTTAACAGGAGCCAATACCGCACTAGGTTTGTTTGTTTTTTTTTGTTTTTTTTTTTTCGGACATGCTACAGATGTACGATATTAATGCTGGATGCAGCCCAATGGCCGGCTGGCACTGACTCCTGCGTGGGTCTAGTCCCAATGCTGTGGCAGGTTTAATTGTTGTTAATTGTTTGTATGTCTTATACTCAATAAAAAGATTTTCAAAAAAAAATAAATAAATAAATGGGCCAAAAGGAAAAAAACTGGGTAGCGTATACTCAGGTGGGTCAACCAGGCTTCAGATTACTGCTGTATCGCCAATCCAATGGATCCACATCTCAATGTAAAACTCATAGGAGGAGAGAGACCAGGGAGGGCATTATAGCATAACTCTGTATTACATTGTTAAAAACAAATAAAAGCAATATGCACCTACAAAGAAGGTGCCCTGTCCTGGCACCAGGAATTGTCTGCCAATAAACCAAAAAGATGGCCGCCTCTGCTCCGGGGTTCCTTGGAACCAGCGTGTGTTCTAATAGGCGGATGTGACGTACCAGAAATCCCCACCCCTACGTGTTTCGTCACTGGGACGTCATCTGGAGGAATCAGTATATGCTCAGCGGGTCCACAGTAGCGGATGAGTGCGTACCCTGGTGGGGACACAGATGGTGATTTTGTGGATTCACGGAGTGTTTTTTCTTGAAGATTATTTTATAAGGATAGCCACTAAAGCACAGTCACTAGAGGGTCTTTAAACCTGTTGGACTTTATTACTCTGTATGGATTTATATATAATGTATATATTTGTCTGCACTTTAAACAACTATTCAAGGCACTTTTATTGTATTTTATATGTGTGGTTATTTTTTTACACAATATTTTGGACAGAGAAAGTGTACAGTAAGGGTAATATCAGGGATCCTTTAGACTCTTAGGGGTAGATTTACTAAAATGGAAGCACATAGAATCTGGTACAGCTTTACATGGCAGCCAATCAGCTTCAAACTCCAGCTTCTCCAATTAAACGTTGACAAAAAAAAAAGGAAGCTGGTTGGTTTCCATGTAGGGTTGCACCAGATGTTACACTCCCCAGTTTTAGTAAATAACCCTCTTAATGTCAGCTGTAGGCCTCAATGAAGCTGATAAAGCACAGGCTGTGTTTGATTCGCTTAATCCCTGGCCTACAATGCCTACAATGCCAGGGATTGACAGTACTGATTTCAGAAGGCAAGTAATAGCATCTCATTCACCGGAGGGAGGATCAGCTCAGATGGGCTCCACCATCCAAGCTAAGCTCCACCCCCATGACTTTCCATGCAGGAGTTGCTGCTATATTTATCCGGACCAGAAGCAGAGACTATTAGGCAATAATTCCCCTGTTCTAATAGTTTAACTGTTGCAGCTTGTGAATGTGTCTGAAGGCTGGTGAGAGAAATATTTTTGTCCTGTTGTTATTATCTCACAAGCACAGTGCTAGATAGCTAGGTTAATGTGTGCAGTGGTCACCTTGCAGTATACTGCATATTGAGATGAGCCTCTTTCTTAAAAAAGAATATATATGCAGCTCCTGTTACCTTAACTGCTACCCCTTCAGGTTCGTGATTCTCTTACTTCCTTTTGCTCAGTGTTGCCTCTCTCTCCTCTCTCACAGCCCCAAATGTTAGTGTATGCTCTGGCAGAGCCATAGACCTGACAGATATAAATAATAAAGATAAGTTCAGTAGATGCCATGCACCTCCATGGACTTAACTTATAGTGCGCCTACACTTTTTACAAAGTGGCTGAAATCCTGGAATTCAGCTTTAATTTCCTCTCCAGACCAGTGGCGGCTGGTGCTCAATTTTCTTGGGGGGGGGCAGCGCACGGCCCCCACCCAGCTAGCCAACCACCCCGCGTGACTCGATCGAGTGCCACTCCTCCCGTAGCTCAACCGATCGCTGATTCGCTTGCCCGTCAGGCACCCCACCAGCCCTGCACTTACCCCATGCAGGTCGTGGCTTTGGCGGCTCCCCCCCCCGCGTCTCCTTCCTAGTCGCTTCTCCTCCTGGCCAATCAGGTCTTAGGACTCGCGGCCAATCGGGTCTTAGAACTCCCGGTCAATTGGGTCTCAGTACCCGCTTCCTGATTGGCCGGGAGGAGAAGCTGGAAGACATTAGTAAATATTACTTCGCTAACGTCACACAACTGGGTGGGCTCGGGGTGTAGTTCTCTGCGCCCCGGTCCCACCCTTTTTGAAGCCAATTAGAGCCTTAGGCTCTATTCTTGTGCTTATAAATAAACAAAAAAAAAACAGATTGAAATCCATGCATCTGGCGCCCTGCATTGAGATTAGGGGCCAGGCACATGGATTAGGGGGGCAGCGCCCCTGCGGCCTATATGACTGGCCTCCACTGATCCAGACCAGTTCTTGGTTGGATTAGGCACATGCTAGAATTGTCATCTTGATACCACCCCAATGGGTGTTTTTTTGTGAATCCAGTGCCCCGAATGCTCCCTTTATCAGTAGCCTTACATAAGCCACCAAGAAATCCATAATTCCCACAATACAACACATAAGCGATTCACATTCACTTCCCCGACTGTCTAAGAAATACTTAGGATGAAGGATCTGCTGCTGGAATATAAACATTATGCTAAGCAAGTAGAACAAACAGCCCGAAAACCCAGTTAATTATCAATGAGCCTTAATTCTCATCACTCATATTAATTGTGGAATTATACCTTTTCTCCGAGAGACTCTGGCTAATAATCAATCCATTTGTCTCTTTTAAGATAAGCTTCATTTTACTGAGCAGTCTGTCTCATTCAGGAGACGGATGGTCGGACTTCAGGCCAATGAGATTAAAGGCTTGATAGGGATTCATTAGTCAACGATAATGAAACGGGTTCAATCAAAGAAGATCTTTTAATATGTGTTATTTGTATTCATGGCTAAACGATGTTGTAAATAGGATACCTTTACTGCCGTGCTGATGAGCGAATATTCAAGAGTTTAACCACTTTGTGTCAACCCTCCCTCGCTCTTCTCCTTAAGCTGGCCATACCCGTAAACCAATTGTCCCCATATAGATTTTTATGGCGTAACTGTGTGGCAATCAGTCTGTGTATGGGCTACGAAAAATCTTCTAATAAGGCTGAAGCTGTAAAAGCTCCCTTTGATGTCAGTGGAGTTCAGGTTCAGCATTCAAACTTTGAAGATCGCTAAACCCTTCTGAAACCAAACCCAAGGCAGGTTGGCTCATAACTATTCAGCACAAGTATGTAGGGGTGCCTTGTCATTGGAGACTCCCTACTGGTAAATCACCTTGTCCCCACATTGATGAGGGCAAGGGCCTCCTGCTCACAACCCTTTCCCAAGTGTTGTGGGGGTCTACAAAAGGGGGCCTACAGTAATCTAGAAGGCCTCTTTTATACTAAGGGGGCCCTGTCACGAACGTATGTCCCGTTCCAGAAGGCGTACGCCTAGGCGCATGCGCGTTCGTTAAGACGCGCTTTGGCGCCCAATAGCCTTTAAAAGATGCTCAGTGGCGCTGCCTCCTTGCGGTTTGATCTGCTTCTGTTCCCTGTGTTCCTGATTATACCAGTACTCTGTTCCTGTATTCTGACCCGGCTTCCTGACCCTGCTTATGTCTCCAATCCTGACCTCGGCTAGTTTGACCCAGCTCTGTTACCTGCCTGATTGCCTGTTGCCAAGACCCAGCCTGGACTTTGACTACTCTCTGCTTGCCGTTTCTGCTGTATTCCTTGATGTGTATGACCCGGCTCGTCTGACTCCGCTTCTGTCTGCAAACCTGCATCTGCTGATCTGCAAACCTGCATCTGCTGACCTGCATCCGCTGCTCTGCAAACCTGCATCTGCTGACCTGCATCCGCTGCTCTGCAAACCTGCATCTGCTGACCTGCATCCGCTGCTCTGCAAACCTGCACCTGCTGACCTGCATCCGCTGCTCTGCAAACCTGCATCTGCTGACCTGCATCTACAACCACTTCAGACTGTAAGGACTCAGGCACCTTTACCCCGCTGTGCTCTTACCGCCACTGTTCCCACTCCAGTGGTCTCCGAGCCAGGGTGGTACGGGAGGTCTACCTCCACACGTCAGGCTCACATCCCAGGTACGTTACAGTATCAAACCGCCATGTCTGAGCCTGCAGGAGGGACCTCGCCTATGGACTTTGTCTGTCAAACTCTCACAGCCCTCACTCAGGTCATGGAGACCCTGCAAGACAGTCTCGTCCGAATGGGGGAGCGGACACAAGAATTAACCATCTCGGCAGACCCATCTCCCGAGCCTAGGGTGCCTGTTCCTGAGAAATTCTCTGGAAATCGTAACCAATTCCGGGCGTTTCGCAATGCATGCGAACTTTATTTCTCATTGCTGCCACGGACTTTTTCATCTGAAATTACCAAAGTAGGTTTTACTATTACCCTGCTGCAAGGGGAACCCCAGGCCTGGGCCCACCACCTACTCGAAGTCCGCCATATGGATTTGAACTCTTTATCATCCTTCCTTAATGCCATGGCCCGACTTTATGGCGACCCCCAGCGGACCTCCACCGCCGAGGCTGCCCTCCACGCACTCCAGCAAGGCCGCCGAGCGGCCGAGGACTATGTAACCGATTTCAGACGCTGGAGCGCGGACACTCAGTGGAATGAGGCGGCTCTCCGACACCAGTTTCATCTCGGTCTTTCTGAGAGTTTAAAGGACGAGTTGGCACGGGTTGACGTCCCTGATACTCTAGAGACTTTAATTACGCTATCCATCCAGATAGACCGACGACTTCGGGAACGCAGAGCAGAGAGGTCTTCTCAGCAGTTAAGCCCAGCTCGGAAGCTACCCCGGATGCCAACTTCCGTACACTCCATCAAATCAAAGCAGCCTGAATTGATGAAACATTCCCTGTCCGCCCAAGAACGACTTTGTCGCCAGCAGAACTTTCTATGCCTATACTGTGGAGAGGCTGGTCACTACATCTCCTCTTGTCCTGCTAAGATGCGCAAGTTCCTGGCTTCCTCTTCTTCTAATCATGCACCTTCTACTACCAGCACTCACCTGGCCATACCAATTTCATTGCAACTGTCGGAAAGAACTATACCAGTGACGGCAATAATAGACTCAGGGGCATGCAGTTGTTTTATCGATTTAGACTTTGCAGTCCAACAGCGCATTCCCCTTCAGCCCAAGGCCCAGGAACTTTCCATCTTCTTGGCAGACGGGTCCCGCATTAAATCTGGAGTAGTGACCCAGGAGACCCCTCCTTTGCCTGTAATCACCTTTGTGGATCATAAGGAACTTCTGAGCCTGAATGCTATTTCCTCTCCTCTGTTTCCAGTCATCCTTGGCTTACCTTGGCTTCAGGCGCACAATCCCCAGATCGATTGGGGAACCGGAAGTGTTAGATTCCAGTCACCTTACTGTCTACACCATTGCGTGCCATCAGGCCCCAGTACCTCTGGTCCATTGTTATGCCTGGAACCAGATCTTGAAACTTGCTCTGCTGTGCCTAAACATTACCATGAGTTCTTGGACGTTTTCAGTAAACGTGGGGCCGAAGTTCTTCCACCTCATCGTCCATACGACTGTCCAATCGAGCTTCTTCCCGGTGCTGAGATCCCTTTTGGACGTATCTTTCCCTTATCTGAACGGGAACTAGGGGTACTGAAGGAATACGTTGATGAGAATCTTAAGAGGGGATTCATCCGCCCTTCCACCTCTCCAGCAGGAGCAGGAATCTTTTTTGTGGAAAAGAAAGACCACTCTCTCCGACCTTGTGTGGACTATCGGGAACTGAACAAGATTACGGTTAAGAACCGCTACCCTTTACCCCTGGTACCTGAACTCTTTCAAAGACTTAGAACCGCTTCTGTATTTACCAAGTTAGACCTGCGGGGGGCTTACAACTTGGTACGCATCTGTGCAGGGGATGAGTGGAAGACTGCCTTTCGCACCAGGTTTGGTCATTACGAATATCTAGTAATGCCTTTTGGGTTATGTAACGCCCCAGCCACATTTCAGCACCTGATTAATGATGTTTTTAGAGACTGTCTGGACATTTATGTAGTTGTCTATCTAGACGATATTTTGATTTTTTCTTCTTCCCTCGAGCAGCATCGAGTTCATGTCAAGAGTGTACTCTGTCGCCTTCGTCAACACGGACTATACGCAAAACCAGAAAAATGCGAGTTCGAGCGACAGAGTATCCAGTTCCTTGGTCTCGTGATATCAACAGAGGGATTCAAGATGGATCCTCAAAAAGTTGCAGCCGTTCTGGATTGGCCTGCACCTTCAGACAAAAAAGGGGTGCAGCGGTTTGTTGGTTTCGCAAACTTTTATCGGAGATTCATCAAGGGCTTCTCTGCTATCATCTCCCCAATCACGCAGCTGACCAAGCAGAATGCCCGGTTCCAGTGGACCCCCGAGGCACAGACCGCCTTCACAGACTTAAAGAGACTTTTCACATCAGCTCCTATCCTGAGTCATCCTGACCCTGCGCTCCCTTACTTACTTGAGGTAGATGCCTCCGAGACAGCGGTTGGAGCTGTCATCTCCCAACGCCAGGGTCTCAAGGACTTGATGCACCCCATAGCTTTCTTCTCTCGGAAGCTTACCCCATCCGAAAAGAATTATGACGTTGGGGACAGGGAACTACTGGCCATTAAATCGGCTCTTGAGGAGTGGAGGTATTTGTTGGAAGGAGCAGCGCACCCCATACTCATTTATACAGATCATAAGAATTTAGAGTATCTGAGAGCTGCCAAACGTCTGAGACCCCGCCAGGCACGATGGGCACTGTTTTTCTCTAGGTTCTCATTTCATATAACTTACCGGCCTGGCTCCAAGAACACCAAACCGGACGCTCTCTCTCGCATGTTTGATGATCCGAAGGAAGTACCAGCTCCAGACACCATCCTATCGGAGGGTAACTTTCTTCTTTTGCAAACTGATCTCATGTCCAGCTTGAAGCAAGCCTCTACAGGTGTGTCTGGCCCTCCCGGAGTTACTCTACTATTCAAGGATGGTCTCCTGTGGAGGAACAGCAAGATCTTTGTGCCTGAAGAGGTCCGAGTCGCAGTGCTGAAGTTGTGTCATGATCATCCTCTGGCAGGCCATTTCGGAATGCATAAGACCCTGGAGCTAGTCCAACGTACGTTTTGGTGGCCGGATCTTGAGAAGAACTGTAGAGAATATATAAGCTCTTGTACCACCTGTATCCGTAGCAAGACCACTAGAAGCAAGGCCTGGGGTCTACTCAGACCCTTACCAGTTCCCGACCGTCCTTGGAAAATGATTGCCATGGATTTCGTAGTGGAACTGCCTCCGTCAGAGGGTTATTCAGCGATCTTCGTCGTGGTTGACCGTTTATCCAAGATGGCCCACTTTGTTCCATTAAAAAGCACACCCTCTGCCATGGAAACGGCCCAAGTCTTCATTAGAGAGATAGTGAGGCTACACGGGATTCCTGCGGACATTGTTTCGGACAGAGGGGTTCAGTTCACCTCTCGTTTCTGGAGGGCTTTGTGCAGGGCTTTGAAGATTGAACTGTCTATGTCCTCGTCCTATCACCCTCAGACGAATGGGCAAACTGAGAGGACAAACCAAACGCTCGAGCAATATCTCCGATGCTTTACCTCCTTTGTTCAGGACGACTGGTTGTCATTACTACCTCTGGCAGAATTTGCCTTTAATAATGCCAGTCATTCAGCTACAGGTCAGTCGCCATTCTTTGCCAATGACGGGTACCATCCAACCTTCCTACCTGATCTCATCCCGGATTCAACAGTTCCGGCAGTTCAGAGTACTGTCGATTTCCTGACCCGTAATAGCAAGATATTACAGGAAGCCATGACCAGGGCACAGGCAACCAATAAGAAAATGTTTGACAGGAAGAGAAGGGGGGAGTTATGTCTGCAACAGGGCGATCAAGTATGGTTATCCACCACTAATCTTAAAATGGCTTGCCCTGCAAGGAAATTGGCTCCCAAATTCATTGGTCCTTTTCCAGTAAAACGGAAATTAAATGATGTTTCCTATGAACTTGTCTTACCGGAGTCTTTGAAAATCCATCCGGTATTTCATGTCTCATTATTGAAACCCACAGTGCCGGACCCTTTTCCTGACAGAGGATCAAGACCACCCGAACCTATGATCATTAACGGAGATGAGGAGTTTGAAGTAGAGGCCGTGTTAGACTGCCGAAGAAGAAGGAATCAGCTACAGTTCCTGATCAAATGGAAAGGTTACGGCCTGGAAGAAAATTCCTGGGAACCCCAGCGGAACATTCACGCTCAAGAATTGATCCAGGCCTTTTTCCGTAATCATCCCCAGAAAAGAGTTCTCTTGGGCACCCGGAGGTTGCCCTTAAGGGGGGGGCACTGTCACGAACGTATGTCCCGTTCCAGAAGGCGTACGCCTAGGCGCATGCGCGTTCGTTAAGACGCGCTTTGGCGCCCAATAGCCTTTAAAAGATGCTCAGTGGCGCTGCCTCCTTGCGGTTTGATCTGCTTCTGTTCCCTGTGTTCCTGATTATACCAGTACTCTGTTCCTGTATTCTGACCCAGCTTCCTGACCCTGCTTATGTCTCCAATCCTGACCTCGGCTAGTTTGACCCAGCTCTGTTACCTGCCTGATTGCCTGTTGCCAAGACCCAGCCTGGACTTTGACTACTCTCTGCTTGCCGTTTCTGCTGTATTCCTTGATGTGTATGACCCGGCTCGTCTGACTCCGCTTCTGTCTGCAAACCTGCATCTGCTGATCTGCAAACCTGCATCTGCTGACCTGCATCCGCTGCTCTGCAAACCTGCATCTGCTGACCTGCATCCGCTGCTCTGCAAACCTGCATCTGCTGACCTGCATCCGCTGCTCTGCAAACCTGCACCTGCTGACCTGCATCCGCTGCTCTGCAAACCTGCATCTGCTGACCTGCATCTACAACCACTTCAGACTGTAAGGACTCAGGCACCTTTACCCCGCTGTGCTCTTACCGCCACTGTTCCCACTCCAGTGGTCTCCGAGCCAGGGTGGTACAGGAGGTCTACCTCCACACGTCAGGCTCACATCCCAGGTACGTTACAGGCCCTCAGATACTACCCCCCGACATGAATGAGTATGGGGTACAAAGCTTACGACCGATCCCAACAGAACTATTAGACAAATTACAGCTCCCTAAATAATAAGCTATATAAGGGAAGGGCCGAGGAAAGTTCTGACATCGCAACGCTATAGGGTACTACACTTGTAAGTTTAGTAGAGTCTTTTACCTGTTTTGGTCTAATGAGAACCTCCAAGGCCAAAGATAGCTGACATCCTTCAATATGTGGTGGATGGTGAGCCATAGTGGGTGCAAAGATGGTGAAAGTCATTGGGCGCCAGACACTTATTGGATGTAAAAGAGGTTTTATTTCTTTTGACAGTCCTTTTTATATATTTGGGGGAAAGAAGGTTAGGGCCAGGACATCCTTAGATAGTTGCAAACTCAATTGACAGACTCCGAGACCTCAATAGGAGGACAGCCATGCAGGGAAAGGCCCCAGCAAGAAGCCACATCACTTGCAGGAATGCTGTCTGCTATGGTAACAGTCCTTTAACAGTTCGTAACTCAAATGTAACAGTTCTTTCAGCTCTACTACAACTGCCTCTTGTAGTTCTTTAATACTGAGCTCCTGGCCTCTCACTAGACCCACTGATTCACTGACTATGATTCCCTTGAGCTCCTCCAAGGTTTGCGGTGGTATCCCCTCTAGCGTCACCCAAGCTTCCCTGCTGGGTCCCTAGCTTGGCACTTCAGATACTTCTCCAGCTTCACCCCTGCTTACCAGCTCGGTCCCTGGCTTGACTCACAAGGCTGCTCTGCAAGCGTCTCCTCTGCTGGTTGGGTCCCTGGCTTGATCACCACCTGGTGTTTCTCGATACTCCACTGTGCCCTTTCGGTGAGAATATGGTTCAGGTACTTGCTTCAGTTACTCACTGTGGTCCTTGGTAAAGACGATTGGTCCCTTCATGCTGACAGCTTCCCTTCTACCTCTGACCACTGACAGGTTCTCCAGCCGGCAGAACCATCACTTTTGGTTGGACTGCAAGCCGCAATCTCAACTCTGCACTGCTCTCTCACTTCTGGATAGCCTAGCAGCCAGATGCCCCCGGGATAGGTCAAATCTTCGGCCTAGCAGCCCGGGGCGTACGACACATGTCCACCCAGACAGCCGTCCAGGTGGCACAGAACATAGATCACCTGACCTCTCATATCTATTACCACCAAGTACCCGGCCACCTAAAGGTAGAAGGTGCAAAAGTGCAACAAGGTCAAACTTAGGGAGAAATCAATAGATCTCTATCAATCGACCAAGATAACTACTCTTGGCAAGTAAATTTGTGAGGAGCTCCCTGACTAAACTCCAGGGGGCTACATCAGGGTAGGGTGGTGTTGTTTTTCATGTCCTCTGTGTTCCCCATTAACTTGTTGAGCACCAAGTGTGGATCACACAGGAGGCCTACCCCAGGGTGGGTTCTTTAGGCTAAGTCAAGCGAGTCACTTGTCCCAGCACAGGTGTAACCCCTTGTCCGAAGGCGTGCTCACCAATGCACGGACCAGGCGGGGCAATGGTCATGTGAAAAGTCAAACCTTAGGGCAGTCCCCCAACTCAGAGATCAGCCACTCATGTGTAGTGTTGTATGCAGAGTTGTTTGGACGATATAGAGATCACAATGCCTCTTCCAATCAGAAAATGATTTGCATTCATTGAGAAAATGCAAAGTGTTCCCTAAATGGCGCTCATGCTGAATGAGTGACCTCCTGTATTTACAGTGCAGCAGGGCAGCCACTCAACATAGGTTCCAGAAGCTAGTGGAGATCACTTTAATAGTGGTGTAGTAACGGTGTAGTAGTGGTGTCTACTACAGTGATTTCCAGTTTCTAGAGCACGTGTCGAACACAAGGCCTGCAAGCCGAAACCGTCCCTAGGCTGAAAACCAGGCCCTTGCACCTCTCCTGCAGCTGCAGTACCCCCCCCCCTCCAGGAGATAGGAGGACAGAACTCCTCCACCATATCCTGTGCTTCTCTGTGCAGCCACAGCACCCCCTCATCTCCGCCACCTATGCTCTCAGCATTTAGCAGACTCCAGCAGCTAACTCCAGCCCTCCTCTGGTCCTCCTCCAGACCCTGCACTTTCTGCTTCCCAGCTACGCCTCCAGCTTCTTCCCGCCAGCAGCATAAGGTAAGGGGGGGTGCACTGTGTTGTAAGGGAGGGTGGGGGCATCTTGACTTCTGACATGGGGGGGGGGGGGTCTTGATATCTGATGTAAGGGAGGGGGTGCTCTTGATATCTAGTCTTATAGATACAACCAGCTCTTTAAGGGCAACCATAATGCTGATGCGGCCCGCAATGAAATGGAGTTTGACACCCCTGTTCAAGAGTGTTCCAAAAATACCTGGAATTCAGCTTTAAATTTTATGTTTTTAGGTTTAGACAAGCTTTCATTTTAAGATCTTCCGGTGATCACGTTTTAAAGCAAAGCAACACCAAATAGGCTTCTGTTTACTGCGTACGTTCCCCGCTGTTTTTGTGTTGACTGACGTCTCTGTGTAATTAAATATTAAAACTTTTATGTACTTTTTAGCTCCACTTATTGTGATCCCGCGACTGAGTCCGGGCATTAAGGGGATATTGAGCACTTAACAAATCGGTCCCATTATCTAATTTGATTGTGTCTGGTAGTGCTGGAAATAGAAATGAACAAAGCTCCATTAGAACACACTTTATGAACATATGGTAACATAAGAGTCCTGGCTGAGGAATGTTGTTAGAGAGGTACACTTAATGGATCAGAGGAGGGAGGTGTTTATGCCCCATAAAACCTAACAGTAAAACAGTATGAGCGGCATAGAAGGACCAATGAAACAAGACCTTCAGGGCAACTAAATCAATTAGACATAATGCACAGAGAACATGCACTGTGAAATCCACCAACAGAGCTGTTATTGTCTGTCTCTAGCACATTATTACAGGCAGTAAACAATATAGTGCTGATTTATATAGCCCCCAGACAGTACTACAGTTTTTGGATTTGTAGCCATGGGGTGAAAGGTTACATGACTCACCAGTCCCTTTGTTCCTCATTAGACTCTTATGGATCATCTGGGCAAGGCTTGGCAGCCAACCTTTAAAGAGAAGATGGCGCTGTCAAGATGCTGCAAAAGTTTTCGTCCGGGACGGATGATGTGATGATATTAGTCATTGACACATCATAAAAAACCAACCAAGAGAAGACATGAGGGTCCAGCTGATGAGGCAACGACTCTTGTGGAATCTGTGTGTAAAATATGAAGCTCGTTAAAGTGTGAGCTCATGTTCTAAATTTGGAAACAAATAACCTTCCCTGTATAGAAAAGATTGTAAATTGCTCGGATTCTGTAAATGATAAAGAGAGAAGTTTTATAGTGTTTGTACATCACCTGTATAGACTTTACAGGTGTGAAATAGATTTTTAAGTACCTGTAACGTTTATGAGAAGATGATAGTGATCTGCTCTTTATGGTGTACTCATACCTTTTGGATGAACCCTACCCTGGTGTGGTTCACCACCTTGGTCTGGTTCCTATATGCAGTGTGAGTGCCCTGACCTGTGAGTGTGAGTGGGGTTATGAGGGTGTAGGCAGGTGCAGTCTGCTGTCTCCACTGTAGGTGGCGCTCAACGGCAGTGGAAATGGATAGGGAAATTGCATATTACATATTTCCTTTGTTAAAGTTGTCTAGTGGTCTCACAAATATGGAATAATTGGTTAAAGGGACATACAAGCCATATAAAGACACAAGTATGGTTTTTACCTTAGTTGGCTCACAACCAAGGAAATGTTATTGTTAACTGACCAGGATGTGGCCAAGCCTCTACGATTGGTCATTTCCTTTACATTCAAGTGCTATATTACCACAGCCAAAACGGTAAAATCTTATGCCGCGTACACACGAGCGGAGTTTCTGTCCGAAAAATCTTGGATGGTTTTTCTGACGAAATTCCACTCAAGCTTGACTTGCATACACACGGTCACACAAAAGTTCTCTGAACTTTCGACCGTCAAGAACGCGCTGACGTACAACACTACGACGAGCCGAGAAAATGAAGTTTAATGCTTCCGAGCATGCGTCGGATTGTTTCTGAGCATGCGTGATTTTGTTCGTGTCCGAATTTCATACAGACGATCGCATTTTCGGATAGGAACTTTTCCTGACCGAAAAATAGAAAGCATGTGCCCAATATCTTGCTGGCTGGAATTCTGCCAGCAAAAGACCGATGGAGCGTACACACGGTCGCAATTTCAGACAAAAAGCTCTCATCGGAGTTTTGCTGGCGGCATTTCCGATCGTGTGTACGCGGCATAAATCTCACATCAGAGCTGTCCGAACCTGATTGGCCATGCCACGAAAAAGCAATGGGGACTCCACGGTAAAACAGCATCTTTAGTTAAGTATTCTTGTCTTATTTTTTTAGTATATCTGTCATTACTTTTAATAAATATTTTACTTAGAAGTATTTGTGTGATCTCTCTTTGCACATATCGAATACAACCTCAAGAACTATCACGTGGCCATGGTACAACCACAATGCAGAGGGAGAGGAAGGCATGAGCAAAAGAAACCCTCTAGGGTTTCTGAAAGGTAGATTAAAGCAGAACTTCACCTAAAAGGGGAAGTTCCACATGTTTGCATCCTGCCCTCCTCCATTGCCACATTTAGCACTTTTTGGGAGGAGAGGGAGGAGCAGGTACCTGGTTTTGACAGGTACCCGCTCCCTCTTCTGGTCAGATGCTCCACAGTGATCTGAGCCAGAAGTCGTCGTCCCCTCCTTCCCCCCGCAGTCTTCTGGGACACATCACAGGTCCTAGAGGACTACAGGATTTGCCGAGGCGAAATTGCTTTTTTAAAGTACCTGTAAGGTTTCTGAGAAGATGATAGTGATCTGCTCTTTAGGGTGTACTCATAGTTTCTGGATGAACCCTACCCAGGCGTGGTTCACCTCCTTGGTCTGGTTCCTATATGCAGTGTGAGGGCTCCGAGCTGTGCATGTGAGTGGGGTTATGAGGGTGTAGGCAGGTGCAGTCTGCTGTCTCCATTGCAGGTGGCACTCAATGGCAGTGGCAATGGATATGGAAATTGCATATTACATATTTCCTTTGTTAAAGTTGTCTGGTAGTCTCACAAATATCTAATACGGTGTTTCTCAACTCCAGTCCTCAAGGCGCCCCAACAGGTCATGTTTTCAGGCTCTCCTTTATTTTGCACAGGTGATTTGATCAGTTTTACTGCCTTAGTAATTACCACAGCTGTCTGAGGGAAATCCTGAAAACATGACCTGTTGGGGTGCCTTGAGGACTGCAGTTGAGAAACGCTGATCTAATACATGGTTGAGGGGCCCTACAAGCCATATAAGGACACAAGTATGGTTTTACCTTAGTTGACTCACACCAAAGAAATGTTATTGTTAACTGACCAAGATGTGGCCAAGTCCACTTTCTTCTCTACGATTGGCCATTTCCTTTACATTCAAGCTCTATATTACCACAGACAAAACTGGTAAGATCTTAGTCCCACATCAGAGCTGCCATGAGGCATGTGTCTGAAACTGGTTGGCCATTCTGCAAAAAAGCGGAGAAACAGCATCTTTAGTTAAGTATTCTTGTTATATTTTCTAATATTATCTGTATCTGTCATTACGTAGTCCACCACAGCTGCCAGAGTGGCTTATTCTGCCTCCTTGTCCACAGCTATTCCTGCCATAGCCCCAGCATCAGACATGGAGGAGTCAGCTGAGTTTTTTGAACACAGCGTCAGCCACTTGCTCCTTGACGATGCACAGCCATTACTTGATTCTGATGTTGGTTCTGAGGTTGAGGAAGGGAGGAACATGAGCCTACAGGGAGGGGAGAACACTGGTACACAAATTGGCAGTCATGTTCCCCCAGCCACAGCGTATTACCAAATTGGCTCCAGTGAGGATAAGGATGGAGGGGGTGATGATGATGAGGTCACTGACTCGACTTGGGTGCCTGATAGAGCAGAAGAGGAATGAGGGGGAGGCAAAACCCCAACGAGGCAGGATGTCCTCCAGAGGCAGCCATCATAGAACAGTCATGAGATCAGCTTCTGTCAAACAAGAACCTTTGCACACGGTCCGAATGTTGGTATTTTTGGCTGGTCTTTGGCCCGTGTATATGGGACTGTTCAGACTTTATTAATAGTAGCTCACCAAAAGAATGATGTGACTATTGCCTTGATGTCACATACCTGTCCAGAGGCTGAATTGATGAGAGGGCTCCCGTTGGAGCTGAGTGCAGAACACTCCTGAGGATGATAACAGATGGTGCTGCACCCAAAGAAGCACAGCTTTCCAGCGATGTAGTTGCCTTGTGATTTCAGGTGAAAGGACACTAGAGAGCAGGGACATCAGTCAACGGAAATGACTCTCTGGAAGAGTCAGAAGCCAGAGCCGGGGTCAAACACAGGAGGTAAATCAGAAACAGAGGCAGAAGCATGGTCAAGATCAGGTCAGCAGTGCTGGGACAACGTCATCTAGAGCCCAGGGCCCCCATCCCCTCCCCCCCAAGAAGTAGGAGCATTATGTGCTAGCTAAAATCTCCCCCCCAAAAAAAATTGAGCACTAATCTGCATGCTTACCCCTTACCCCCCAAGCATAAATTTTCCCTCCTCTCAGGACAAATTCACCCCCCCTGCTGAAATTCCCCTTCCCAGCACTAAACTTTATCCCATCACCCCCTCCATCACAAACCCCCGCCCCCCCCCCCCAAAAAAAAATCACTCCTCCTAGAACAAATCCTCTACCCCTCAAATTTCCCCTCTGGGCATGTATCCCCCCCCACACACACACTCCAGAACTATTCCCCCCCAAAAAAATTCGCTTTCTAGAACAAATCCCCTTCCCCCTCTACTATATCACCTCTTCTAGCACAAGTCCTCCTACCCCATCCCCTTCGCCCAACACAAATCCCCGCCTTTCCTAGCACACAGTCCCACATTTCCCCTCCTAGAACAATTCTTACACCCTGCGGCCCCCCAAATGTTGCCACCCACTACAAGTCCCCCGCCCAAATCTTCTCATGGCACCCCGCACCTCACATGATACCACAGTGCCCAGGGCAGCTACCCCCCCTGCCCACCCCTTGGCCCAGCCCTGCAGGCCAGGGTCATACTCAGAAGAGCAGGCAGTAGCAAGTCTGTGGAAGCAAGCCGGGGTCAGAGCCAGGAGAGAAGCCAAGACAGGTCAGGGGAAAGCCGGGTCAGTAACAGGTAATCCAAGTAGGGCAGCAAACACAGGAACACGGTATACAAAGGCTGACGATAATCCAGCAACTAATGGGCAGAACTGCAGTCCTTATAAAGGCCATTGGGTGCCAGCACGTAGATGCGCCAATGTGTGCATGAGCAATTTTTTTTGCGCAAATTAGCGTGGCCATGCTGGAAATTGGCATACATGCCAGGTCTTTTCAGGCAAATCTACTGGTCTTCTACAAGTTTTAATGATATACTCTGGTGGTTTTTGGCCAATCTTGGTGAAATTTTATGGTTATGAATTTATTTATTTTTTATATTTGTAGCACTTGCCTACAAAGGAGCCATTGTTTCCTTAGGTCCCCTGTTCCTAGGGTCCTAAACTCTGAATGCAACACTACGCTCTTCAACGCACCCAGGCTGAAGAGAGGATATATATATATACATATATATATATATATATATATATATATATATATATATACAGTATCTCACAAAAGTGAGTGCACCCCTCACATTTTTGTAAATATTTTATTCTATCTTTTCATGTGACAACACTAAAGAAATGACACTTTGCTAAAACACAGAAATCCCAGAGGAAGTCACGAAACCTGTGACGAAACCAGTAGGAGGAGCTTGATTGGCTGACGTGTGAGGTACTAGGAAGTGTTTTGCAGAGCAGGCACAGGACGGGGTGAACGCTGTGGCTGCAGAACCGGACCACCGGTGACTTTATCACCCCTCAGCACTATAGCACTTTAAAAGCAGTTTTTATTCATGTGAAATGTGAGTTGATTGTATGTGGAGCTTGTTTGCAATTAAATCTTTTAAAACGATATCACGCTATTTGCATGCCTCTGTCATTTTCTGCATGTGATATATATGAGGAGAATCCCTATACATACCAGGAGAAAATAGTGGCTTTTGAGCTGGGCTATTACCAGGAGGAGGAAGTGGTCTGTGTTCTACAACCAACATAGGATAAAGGCATTAAAGAAGGATCTCAGCAGGCTCTTGCTATTAATTAAAGGCTTATTTATTAAGCCCCTAAGGTGAGGGTACACCTGGTGGGGGATGTGTGCACACCGTATGAAGACACTATTATCACATGGGTGATGCTGTCATTATGGACTGTTGCTGTTCAGTTGAACACATTAATATGGATTGTGTGTGATTCACGGAGCACTTTATTTACATATTTTACTGGATGTCACGTTTTAATTGTTACACGATATATATCATTTTTACTGGATACACAATTTTTTACAAGACTTGGTTTTAATTGTTAAGAATTAGCGCTGCACAGTGTGTCATATATATTTCATTATCACATTTTGGGGAAGTGCGGGAAGTGCGGACAGCTGATTTTAGTTTAATTTATCTAATTTAGGTTATTTTAGGCTTAGTGTGCCAGCTCACAAGGTTTTACCAATTTGTTACTAAATTTAACACACCTGCTCCCCATTCACACCTGAGACCTTGTAACACCTTGTAACGAGTCACATGACACCAGGGAGGGAAAATGGTTAATTGGGCCCAATTTGGAGATTTTCACTTAGGGGTGTACTGACTTTTGTTGCCAGCGGTTTAGACATTAATGGCTGCGTGTTGAGTTATTTTGAGGGGACAGCAAATTTACACTGTTATACAAGCTGTACACTCACTACTTTACATTGTAGACAAGTGTCATTTCTTCAGTGTTGTCACATGAAAAGATAGAAGAAAAGATTTACAGAAATTTTAAGGGGTTTACTCACTTTTGTGAGATACTGTATACATATATATATATATATATATATATATAGGGGACAAAAAGTATTCAGACCCCCTTACATTTTTCACTCTTTGTTATATTGCAGCCATTTGCTAAAATCATTTAAGTTCATTTTTTCCTCATTAATGTACACACAGCCCCCCATATTGTACACACAGCACCCCATATTGTACACACAGCCCCCCATATTGTACACACAGCACCTCATATTGTACACACAGCACCCCATATTGTACACACAGCCCCCCATATTGTACACACAGCACCCCATATTGTACACACAGCCCCCCATATTGTACACACAGCACCTCATATTGTACACACAGCCCCCCATATTGTACACACAGCACCTCATATTGTACACACAGCACCCCATATTGTACACACAGCCCCCCATATTGTACACACAGCACCTCATATTGTACACACAGCACCCCATATTATACACACAGCACCCCATATTGTATACACAGCACCCCATATTGTACACACAGCCCCCCATATTGTACACACAGCACCCCATATTGTACACACAGCACCCCATATTGACAGAAAAACACAGAATTGTTGAAATTTTTGCACATTTATTAAAAAAGAAAAACTGAAATATCACATGGTCCTAAGTATTCAGACCCTTTGCTCAGTATTTAGTAGAAGCCCCCCTTTTGATCTAATACAGATAATGAGGAAAAAATGATTTTAGCAAATGGCTGCAATATAACAAAGAGTGAAAAATTTAAGGGGGTCTGAATACTTTCTGTCCCCAATGTATCTATATCTATATATATCTATATATATATAGATATATATACACATACATAAAGTATATACATATATATGTAGAAACCACAACCATATAAATCAAAATGGCAACAACCCCTCAACTATATAAAACAGTAGCAAACAAGATATCCCGATGGTTATCTAATACTGCATATATAAATAGCAAATAGGATATACAAATAGTAGTAAGCCAATGGTTCAGAGGATGACCCCTAAGCCCTATATTGGGGATGGTGCTACCTACAGGACAATGTTACAATAACCGTTTGTTATTGTATTTAACACCTGAATTAAACCCTTTCCATGCTAGCCAGCACATTGGGGCCCCGATCCGCAAATGGAACACTCAAGATAAGTTTTCCCTAACCCGTGTATAGGTGCCTGCACCCCCCCAAAAAAAGTCTCCTTCTAGCACACATCCCCTCCCCCCTCTATTATATCACCTCGTCTAGCACAAATCCTCTTGCCCGATCCCCTCGCTCAACACAAATCCATCACCTGAACTACCACACACTCCTAGAACAAATCTTACTCCCAGCTTCCCCCCCAAATTTTCCCAACCAGCACAAATCCCCCCCCCCCCTCAATCTCCTCACATGATGCCACAGTGCCCAGGGCAGCTTCCTCTCCTGCCCACCCCTTGTCCCGGCCCAGCAGGCCAGGGTCATACTCAGGAAAGCAGGCAGTAGCAAGTCCGTGGAAGCAAATCAGGGTCAGGGCCAGGAGGGAAGCCAAGACGGGTCAGGGGCAAGCCGGTAACGGGTAATCAAAGTAGAGCAGCAAACACAGGAACTCAGGATCCAAAGGCTGGTGATAATGCAGCAACTAATGGGCAGAACTGCAGTCCTTATAAAGGCCATTGGGTGCCAGCACGTAGATGCGCCCATGAGTGCATGTGCACAATTTTGCACAAATTAGCGTGGCCATGCTGGAAATTGGCATATTTGCCAGGTCTTCTGCAATTCATTCCCTGGCACTTGAAGAAGATTATCATACGGTTTCTCTCGCCATAGTATCGTCATCACGGTGCGATATTTAAAGTCCTTTGCTCCTCCCCATCGAGACTCCCTAATGAAGCCCCAGCTCCATATTTCTCCTCCGATGTGACAAGTTGTTATGGGGTAATTCCATTCGTTTGTGCGTCATAATTACACATCACTTAGAGGAGGTTGTACCAGGCTGGAGAGAGGTATGCGCGTTGCTGGAGTCCCAAGGGCGAGCTAAATTACTCCAATTAATACGCGGCGCTCCTGGAAACGAGGAGGCCGATTAAAGTCCATTCCATTCCATTATAAAGGAAGTAGCATTTAACTTTAATTTCCATTTATAAACGAGTAGTAGCTGAGTAATGGATGACGAGGGGATGGTCATTATTTTGGCGATAGAGAATGGAGGTTAATAATCATCATAAGCGCTGTGGTTGGGGGGAGATGGGGGGGGAGGGGAATTAATGAACCATGGCTGGTTTCTGGCTGGCAGAGTCGGTGAGATCCTACGTGTGTATTTGTGCGCAGAGCGAGCGGCTGGTGACCTACAACTAGGTTCCAGCAAATGCCTTTACTTATGATAATAAACGCTAATGGCTCTCCATCGTCCCCGGAGCTCGCTGTAAATCTCGCCACCATTCTAATTGAATAGCGGAGGATTTATGAGCTAATAAGCCGCAGATACTTTATACTTATCAGAGGATATTAGGAGTGTCAGTGTCAGACACGGCTCTTCTTCATAATGTATAAATTAACGCCGCTGTATGTCTGGATTTACACGTCGGGAGACCATGGTCTGCGAAATGCCGCCTGGTGCCCAGACTATCCCGCGCCCTCAATTAACGGGAAACCTGTCGGGGTTTTGTAGAGGAGAGACTGCCAGAAGAAAAAAAAAAAAAAAGACTTTGTGGATACGAGTGTATCAGGACGCGAGCGTTTTCTTGTGGCGGCGGCGCCGCTGTGCGAGGAACCATTGCAGCGTTTAAGGATTTTAAACTGCAGACATTTAAAGCAGTATTAAAACCAAAAATTTTATATATTGCAGCTTGACAGCCAAAAATCAATCGGCGCAGTCCAAGAAACGCCAATAAGGTGCGATGCAAGCTTACACAGAAGAAGGGAATTCACATCACCGCTGATAGATCGAAATATCATCAAAAAGTGCAGCGCCACCCAAAGAATAAAAAAACATATCACGCTCTCTTATAACTATCCAATATTAGCAAGTGAACAATATACACTCACCGGTCATCTTGCTGGTAGCGGGTTGGACCACCTTTGGCCTTCATTCTTCGTGACATACAGTATCTGACAAAAGTAAGTACACCCCTCAGTCACATCTTTTCATGTGACAACACTGAAGAAATGACACTTTGCTACAATGTAAAGTAGTGAGTGTACAGCTTGTATAACAGTGTAAATGTGCTGCCCCTCAAAATAACTCAACACACAGCCATTAATGTCTAAACCGCTGGCAACAAAAGTCAGTACACCCCTAAGTGAAAATCTCCAAATTGGGCCCAATTAGCCATTTCCCTCCCCCAGTGTCATGTGACTCGTTAGTGTTACAAGGTCTCAGGTGTGAATGGGGAGCAGGTGTGTTAAATTTGGTGTTATCGCTCTCACTCTCTCATACTGGTCACTGGAAGTTCAACATGGCACCTCATGGCAAAGAACTCTCTGAGGATCTGAAAAAAAAGAATTGTTGCTCTACATAAAGATGGCCTAGACTAGGGATATGCAATTAGCGGACCTCCAGCTGTTACAAAACTACAAGTCCCATCATGCCTCTGCCTCTGGGTGTCATGCTTGTGGCTGTCAGAGTCTTGCTATGCCTCATGGGAATTGTAGTTCTGCAACAGCTGGAAGTCCGCTAATTGCATATCCCTGGCCTAGACTATAAGAAGATTGGCAAGACCCTGAAACTGATCTGCAGCACGGTGGCCAAGACCATACAGCAGTGTAACAGGACAGGTTCCACTCAGAACAGGCCTCACCATGGTCCACCAAAGAAGTTGAGGTCACGTGCTCAGCGTCATATCCAGAGGTTGTCTTTGGGAAAAAGACGTATGAGTGCTGTCAGCATTGCTGCAGAGGTTGAAGGGGTGGGGGCAGCGGTGGCTGGTGAAGTTTTAGGATGGGGGCGCCAGACCCCGCCCTTCCTTTTTGACCCCTCCCACTTAGCAAAAATGGGCGTGGTTTCAGTGAATAATGACTTGAAGGGGTGTGGCTCTAAGGGGGTGTGGTTAGCGTCTGAGATGAACGAGGGATGGAGGGAGAGGGAGGAAGAGAGGGAGAGAGAGATGGAGGGACAGCAGGCCCAGATCCTACACAACAATATAAATATGTGTATTCCAGAAAGTTTAACAATCAGCAGATAAAGATATTCCAAACACCTGTTGTTAACGCTTCAATCATCCCGGCTCCAGTATGATGGCTTTTGGAGCTATTTTTAAAATTTTATTATGAGGGTATATATTTAATTTTTGTTAAGTATGACATTGAGCACTATACGTTTCTTCTCTACTCTATGTGTATCTGCTGGATGTGATGTGCAGAGCAGGAAAGATGGAGAATTAAAAGTGGAGAGCAGGCCATCGTGAGTTACCCTTTATGGCAGGGGTGCCCAACCTTTTGAAGAGCGAGTGCCACTTAAGCAACTTGATAAGCGGTCATGGGACACAATTAGCGGAGCGGGCGGATGACAAGTCCGTGTCCGCTCTGCAAATACAAAAAAACAACATGTGTGCACTTACAAACAAGGTGCCCTATCCTGGCACCAGGAATTGTCTGCTGATACCCCAAAGACAGATGGCTGCTGCTGCTCTGTGTTCCCTAGAGCCAGCATGAGTTTCCACCAGTGGATATGATGTAACCGGAAGTCCCTTCCCCACGTGTTTCGTCTTACATATTTTTATTCATTTCTAACAATAAAATACAGAGTTATGCTATGTTGTCTCTTATGGCTTCTCACCTTCTCTGGGTTTCCCAGTGAGACATAGACCCATTGCACGTGGTTGGCGATAGAAAAGTAACCAAAAGCCAGATGAACCCCACCTGCGTGTAGACTCAGGGGGTCTAGAGTAGCGGGTGAGCGCACGCCCTGGTGGGGGCACAGGTGGTGAATTTGTGGAAGCACGGAGCATTCTTAGTTGAAGATTTTATAAAGAAAGTTCCCACAGCACTTGTCACCAATAGGTTTTTGAACCTTGATGGACTTTTATTTTATTTCATCATAAGGACTATTATTTGTGTTTCTTGCTCTTTAAAGAATTCAGGGAACTTTTATTATCATGCTATTTTGCACGTAGTATTTTGCAGACAGGGAAAGCGCAGCTTTTCACTCACTTACTTATGGAAATCTTAATCTTAAAATATGAAATGAATGTTTTGTATACACCGGCAAAGGAAAAAAAGGGACAGAACAAAGAAAACCCACGGATCGTAGTATTCCTCGGGATTGGCTGGTTTTGTCATTAGATTTGTACAGAAGTTTCATTCATTAACATTGACCAGCTGGCTGGGGGGCGGGAGGTATAGAGATCTATAATGAAGAGAGAGAGAATGGACTAGAAATACGTTTTTTATGACATTATTTTATAGGCAGACGTATTGCTGAAATGTTCTAGAACCGCTCACACCTTCCAGAACTTGCTTCAGAAGAATATCTGCTAGTCTTAATAATAAAATGTACGGCATGTGCAGCTCGCACCCGGACTTCCTTCAGGAAATACATCGCTTTCAACATTTCCAAGTTATTTCAAGGGAAACGCTGAAATCGTGTTTATTAGCTGCTTATGAGACTTCAACAGACCATTACCGCCCCGTCCTGTCATTTATTTTTATGCATATTTTTGTCTTGCATTTTACATATCAATTTTAATGGGAAATTCTGGTGGTGTTTGGCCAATCTTTGTGATAGTTTATGAACTGATTTTTTTAAATATATGTAGCACTTACCCGCAAAGGAGCCATTGTATCCTCTGTACACAGCACTACACTCACCAACACACCCAGGCTGAAGAGGGGAGATATATATATATACAGTGATACAGTGAGTAAAACAAGTATTTGATCCCCAAACAAAACATGACTTAGTAGTTGGTGGAGAAACCCTTGTTGGGAAGCACAGAGGTCAGACGTTTCTTGTAGTTGGTGACCAGGTTTGCACACATCTCAGGAGTAGGGATGAGCCCGATGTTCGTCTGTTTGCCGAACAGCGAACAATATGCGGTGTTCGTGGCAAATTCAATAGCTGCCGGAACACTGTTAAAGTCTGTGGGACATGAAAAATCAAAAGTGCTAATTTTAAATGCTTATATGCAAAAAACAGATTTTAAAAACGGCAGACAGTTCTTATATAACTGAGGGTGGGGCTACCCTGTGACATAAGAGGGTGACCCCGCCCCCCCTGAAGCCACGGGGAAGCCCCCGTGGCGTTGGAGGGGGCAGGGTCACCCGTTTACATCACCGGGTGGCCCCGCCCTCAGTTATAAAAGAACCGCGGTTGCGGCTTGTTTTTTACTTTTTGTCTGTCGGGCAGCGTGAATTTACATCGTGGGACATTTTTATTTTTTTATTTTTTAAAAAAGGACTTATCCCAAGCTTTCTCTTGTCTTTTTTACCATTTTTGACACTTTTTTTTGTGAAAAGGTAGGGGTACAGTGTACCCCATTACCAATTCACACAGGGGGGGAGACGGGGATCTGGGGGTCCCCTTGTTAAAATGGGCTTCCAAATTCCAATAAGCCCCCTGCCCGCAGACCCCGTACAATCACCGGGCAAGGGTTGTGGGGATGAGGCCCTTGTCCCCATCAACATGGGGACAAGGTGCTTTGGGGTCAGACTGGGGGGGGGGACCCATGCTCTTTTTTTCAATGATTTTCATCTATATTGCCGAGACCCGACAATACATTACAGCCGCGATCAGTTTTAAATGACTTTTTTTGCATGTCCCCTGGGGCAGGACCCGGGTCCCCAAAAACTTTTTATGACAATAACTTGCATATTAGCCTTTAAAATTAGCACTTTTGATTATTCAGGTTCGCGTCACATAGACTTTAACAGTGTTCGTGTGCTCTGCTGAATTTTTTGCCTGTTCGCATGTTCTGTTACGAACCGAACCGGCGGTTGTTGGGCTCATCCCTACTCAGAAGTGATTTTGTTCCACTCTTCTTTTCAGATGTTCTGTAAATCCTGAAGGTTTCTTGGCTGTCTCTTAGCAACTCGAAGTTTCAGCTCTCTCCATACATTTTTGAATGTGCTTCTTCTTGAGCCACTCCTTTGTTGCCTTGGCGGTATGTTTTGGGTCATTGTCATGTTGGAAGACCCATCCACAACCCATCTTCAGTGTTCTGGCTGAGGGAAGAAGGTTCTCATCCAATATTTTACAATACATGGCCCCGTCCATTGGTCCCTCAATGCGGTAAAGTCGGCCTGTATCTTTAACAGAGAAGCAGCCCCAAAGTATCACGTTTCCACCTCCGTGCTTGACTGTAGGGATGGTGTTCTTAGGGTCATAGTCAGCATTTTTCTTCCTCCAAACACGGTGAGTCGAGTTAATGCCAAAGAGCTCAATTTTGGTCTCATCTGACCACAGCACTTTCTCCCAATCCTTCTCTGAATCATTTAGAAGTTGATTGGCCAACTTCAGACAGGCCTATCCATGGGCCTTCTTGAGGAGGGGGACCTTGCGGGAGCTGCAGGATTTCAATCCATGGTGGCGTATTGTGTTACCAATGGTTTGTTTGGTGACTGCGATCCTCTTGAGATCATTCACAAGCTCCTCCTGTGTAGTTCTGGGCTAATTCCTCACTTTTCTCACGATCATTCTCACCCCATGAGGAGAAATCTTCCATGGAGCTCCTCAGACCAAGGACAATTGATGGTTATTTTGTATTTCTTCCATTTGCGAATAATCGCTTCAACAATTGTCTTTTTCTCACCAAGCTTCTTGCTGATGGTCTTGTAGCCCACTCCAGCCTTGTGCAGGTCTACAATCTTCTCCCTGACGTCCTCTGATAGCTCTTTGGTCTTCCCCATGATGGTGAGGATTGAATGGAAGAAAGAGTTTCTGTGGACAGGAGTCTTTTATACACATAACGAGTTGTCCTTAGGAGAACCTTCTTACATTGACAGGACTAATCTGTGTAACGAGCACCTACTGTAGCCAGACTGTGGGGGGCAGAATTATTGTTGGTTGGTAGGGGATCAAATACTTATTTTTCTCACTGAACTGCAACTCCATTTATAACATTTGTATCATGTGTTTGTTCTGGATTTTTGGTTGATATTCTGTCTGTATCATATAAAATACACCTATGATAAAAATTATAGAGCCTTCATTTCTTTGTAAGTGGGCAAAACTTACACAATCTGCAGAGGATCAAATCATGATTTTCCCACTGTATATATATATATATATATATATATATATATATATATATATATATATATATATATATATATATATATATATATATAGAGCAACCACAACCATATCAATCAAAATGGCAACAACCCCTCAACTACATAGATCTGTAGCAAATAGGATATAGTTGGTTATTAAATACTGCATATATAAACAGAAAATAGGGTATACAGTTAGTAGTAACCCAATGGTCCAGAGGATGACCCCTAAGCCCTATACTGGGGATGGTGCTATCTAAAGTACAATGTTACAATAACATTTTGTTATTGTAGTTAAACCTCAAATTAAACCCTTTCCATGCTAGCCAGCACATTGGGGCCCAGATCCACAAATGGAAAGCTCAAGGTAAGTTCCTCCTAATCCGTGTATAGGTGGCGGTGTCTGCACCTGTCCCAAGCAATAATACTGCTCCTCTCTAATAGGATGGAGTAGGGTTTGATGGTGGCCTCTTACCAACTCCTGGGGTGACAGCTGGTCTATCTCTGTTCTCCTTCCTTGGCTCAGTGAAGTCAGTGGCAGCCGTGTTCTCACTAATGATCAGACAACAGCATCAGTCGGCGACAGTGGCGTTCTCATGTGCCAAGAGATGTCCACTATGCCGCCTCTCTGCTTCCCTGATGCTGTGGCAAAACGTTCTGCTTCAGCACGGTCTGTCTCCCACAATGTCCTCATCACCTCTGCCCTGAGCCCAGGAACAGAGCTTCCTTTTCCTCACCACAGAGCCCCGGTCATGATGGGACATGTAGTTCCTTTACCAGTCTGATACACAGGCTCGGTCTACCCGGGGACTACATCTCCCACAAGTTTCTCTCAGCAGGCTCTTGTCCCAGGATGCACAGCAGTCCACATACCTTTCCTCTGTGTTCTCCAGGTGGTGGGCAGGGCTTCCCTCCGGCTCTCTGTCTCTCCACAGCTCAGCACTGATCAGTGTCCTCCCTCTATTCCTCCACAGAGCCGCTCCTGTGCTTGACAGCTTGAGAGAAGGAGAGGGAGTGCAGGGCAACTGCAAAGATAGTAGCCTATTCTTTGCTTCCAGACAGAGCAGCATTGTGGACCCGGTAAGGCCACATATCATTTTTGTATTATTTGTATAAACCCCTTATTTTAATAATTTAATTTAGTTTAGTTTCAAGTATTCATTTTCAACCGGATTCAAATTTTTCCAATGGTTTTGAATTAGAATCAAAAATATGGAACCAATCCAAATTCATTGTGAAGAATAGCTGGTTCTATTCTATTCGAAATTCGAATTTCGGAAGACGGCTATATTCTATTTTATTCTATTCTATTTTGTTCTATTCTATTCTTTTATTTTCTTCTCTTCTATTCTGTTCTATTCCTTTATTTTCTAATTCTATCCCATTCTTTTATTTTCTGTTCTATTCTAATTTATTCTATTCTTTTCGAAATTCGAATTTCAGAAGACAGCTATAGTCTTTCTATTTTATTTTATTCTATTTTATTTGTTTCAGTCTATGCTATTCTTTTCTATTCCTTTATTTTCCAAATCTTTTCTATCCTTTTATTTTCTCTTCTATTATTTTCTATTCTATTTTTTTCTAAATTATAATTTCAGAAGATGGCTATATTCTTTCTATTTTAT
The DNA here is from genome assembly GCA_037952925.1 of Lithobates clamitans. Lineage (NCBI taxonomy): Eukaryota > Metazoa > Chordata > Amphibia > Anura > Ranidae > Lithobates > Lithobates clamitans. The sequence continues at coordinate 674,709 of JBBGZY010001541.1, forward strand.
TCTATTCTGTTGAATTGATACAAATTCATTGTGAAGAATAGCTGGTTCTTTTCTAATCAAAATTTGAACTTCGGAAGACGGCTATAGTCTATTTTATTCTATTCTATTCTATTTTGTTATATTCTATTCTTTTATTTTCTGTTCTATTTTATTTTATTCTAGTCTATTCTTTCCGAAATTCGAATTTCAGAAGACGACTATATTCTTTCTATTTTATTTTATTCTATTCTATTCTTTTCTATTCCTTTATTTTCAAATTATTTTCTATTCTTTTCTGTTCTATTCTATTTTATTCTAGTCTATTCTTTTCGAAATTCGAATTTCAGAAGGTTATATTCTTTCTGTTTTATTTTATTCTATTTTATTTTGTTTCATTCGATTCTATTCTTTTCTATTCCTTTATTTTCTAATTCTTTTCTATTCTTTTATTTTCTCTTCTATTATTTTATATTTTAGTCTATTCTAAAATACAATTTCAGAAGACGGCTATATTCTTTCTATTCTATTCAAAATTGGAATTTCGGAAGACAGCTATATTCTTTCTGTTTGATTCTAATCTATGAGAAATTCGGATTTTGAAATTCGAATTTCGGAAGATGACTATATTGTTTTTATTTGATTCTATACTAATCCATTCAATTTTTTTTCCTATTCTATTCTATTCTATTCAAAATTTGAATTTCGGAAGACAGCTATATTCTTTCTGTTTGATTGTAATATATGAGAAATTCGAATTTTTGAAATTCTTAATTTGGAAGACGACTATATTCTTTGTTTGATTCTATACTAATCCATTCTATTTTTTTCCTATTCTATTTTACTCTATTCTGCTTTACTCTATTCTATTCTTTTATATTCTATTCTATTTATATTTTCTATTCTACTCTATTCTTTTTTATTCTAAGCCTGTTTTTGTTTTTTTTTTTGGCAAAACGTCGACTCTACAGACAATACCAGATCAATTGTTTCAAAATGAGTGTATCGTTCCCACCATATACAGTGTTTTATCGTTTGTATTGCACATCCCACCCCCCCCCCAATTTTGGGAGGGGGATTCTTTCTTTAAGTAACAAATAATTTTTAAGTTGTATAGTAAAAGATTTTGTAATATTTTAACATGTCTTTGCTCTGTGGCCACTATAGTCCGCTATTGTAGGGTGGGGGGGGGGGCTTTTCTGAGTATTTACCTAATTTTCTGATTGTATTCTATTGAATGAGGCCCAATCTGAAAAAAAAAAAAAAAAAAAAACCTAGATCCAGGTTTGATCCAGGCCAGTGCCAGGGTTAGTGTTCGGGTTAAAAGTCAGGGTCAGTTTTTTTTGGGGGGGGCAGGATTTTTTTTTTTTAACCACCTCAGCCCCGGAAGATTTGGCTGCTCAATGACCAGGCCATTTTTTGCGATTCGGCACTGCGTCGCTTTAACTGACAATTGCGCGGTCGTGCGACGCTGCACCCAAACAATATTGACGTCTTTTTTTTTCCCACAAATAGAGCTTTCTTTTGGTGGTATTTGATCACCTCTGCGGTTTTTATTTTTTGCGCTATAAACAAAAAAAGAGCGACAATTTTGAAAAAACCACAATATTTTGTACTTTTTGCTATAATAAATATCCCCAATTTTAAAAAAAAAAAAAACAACTATTTTTTCCTCAGTTTAGGCCGATATGTATTCTTCTTCTACAAAATCGCAATAAGCATATATTAATTGGTTTGCGCAAAATTTATAGCATCTACAAAATAGGGGATAGTTTTGTGGCATGTTTATTATATTTTTTTTTTTTTTACTAGTAATGGCAGCGATCTGCGATTTTTATCTGGACTGCGACATTGCAGCGGACACATCGGACACTTTTGACACATTTTTGGGACCATTGGCATTTATACAGTGATCCGAGCTATAAAAATGCATTGATTACTGTATAATCCAGGGGTTAAATGTGTTCCCTGGGCGTGTTCTAACTGTAGGGGGAGGGGACTGACTATAGGAGATGACAGATCATTGTTCCTAGCTATTAGGAACTCACGATCTGCCTCTCCTCACAGAACGGGAATTTGTGTGCTTACACACACACACACACACACACACACACACAAACACACGTCCCTGTTCTGCCTCTCGTGCCCGCGATCGCTCGTGGCTGGTGGTCATCGCAACCGACGGTCACGAGCATCGGCCCCCTCCGAGTGCAGCGGCGTGCGCGCGCCTGCTATGGTGTCACTGTGATCGTCAGGGGCGGGAGAATTTATGTTGGGTTGCTCTTTGGCGGTAAGGTATGGTAGTAGCAAGACATATACAGCTAAAGCAAACAACAAAATAGAACAAATAACAGGTAGGAAAATAAATTTAACACCAGAAATATGTCTCTTATTCTCCCCCATAGCAGATTGACCCATAGCACACACCAGACTAATACATACATCAACTCAAGTTTAGAAGCTGTGGTGTGCACGAGTTCTTCGTCTATTTCCTTGACTCGGGTCCCTCAAAGTGATATGGAAAGGTCATGAGTACTGATAGCTCCAGTCGTCATCCAATCCTCATCAAAGACTCTTCCGAAACGTATGATCAGCTCCGGCCTGATGGCCATGTGTTTCCCATTTCAAATTTTTTTTTTCTAATCAGAACTACAAAGCAATTAGCATATTTTTTTGTAGAGTTGCGAGCGGCGGAAAGAACAGGAAAAATGTGTTTTTGAGGGTATGAAAAGCACAAACAGCGTCGGCTGGGCTGATATGGCTTTCATGTGTTTGGACGGCTGTCTCTTCCCCTCTCTGACATCAGCCCGGAGTGAAAATGCAATATTAAGCATTCTGCCAGTCTCCGTAGTAATGTAATTCTTTGTAATTGAACAAGAGTTTTATTAAACACCTCTCGGGATGAACACTTTCCCTGTTCTCTGTATCCAAACCTTCACTTTCAATTACTCGCCGTATGTTGGCAGCTTAAAAAAAAATTTAAACTGCATTACCAAAAAAACGAAATTACCGTCCCCCAGGAGCTGGGGCCAGCCAGCAAAATCTTTTTATTAACGCTTTCGGGTCTCGGATCCGCAGATTGATGGAAAGGCGGAAAAATACGAGATTGTGCGAGGGAGATGGAGAACATTCTGCGGCTTCTTCCAGGCTGCGGTAGGCGCCATGTTGTGTAGGTGAATTAAATCCCTCTAAAAGGACTAAGCTTTACCGCATGCGGTTAGGGTATCATGCTACTCATTTTCATAAATTATCGCATGCGGTAAACACAGTGCATCCGGAAAGTATTCACAGAGCTTCACTTTTTCCACATTTTGTTATGTTACAGCCTTATTCTAAAATGGATTAAATTCATTATTTTCCTCAAAATTCTAGAAACATTTCCCCATAATGACAACATGAAAGAAGTTTATTTGAAATCTTTACAAATTTAATAAAAATAAAAAACACTAAAAAAATCCCATGTACATAAGTATCACAGGCTCCTCCCATGTACATAAGTATCACAGGCTCCTCCCATGTACATAAGTATCACAGGCTCCTCCCATGTACATAAGTATCACAGGCTCCTCCCATGTACATAAGTATCACAGACTCCTCCCATGTACATAAGTATCACAGGCTCCTCCCATGTACATAAGTATCACAGGCTCCTCCCATGTACATAAGTATCACAGACTCTTCCCATGTACATAAGTATCACAGACTCCTCCCATGTACATAAGTATCACAGGCTCCTCCCATGTACATAAGTATCACAGACTCTTCCCATGTACATAAGTATCACAGGCTCCTCCCATGTACATAAGTATCACAGGTTCCTCCCATGTACATAAGTATCACAGACTCTTCCCATGTACATAAGTATCACAGACTCCGCCCATGTACATAAGTATCACAGGCTCCTCCCATGTACATAAGTATCACAGGCTCCTCCCATGTACATAAGTATCACAGACTCCGCCCATGTACATAAGTATCACAGATTCCTCCCATGTACATAAGTATCACAGGCTCCTCCCATGTACATAAGTATCACAGACTCCTCCCATGTACATAAGTATCACAGGCTGCTCCCATGTACATAAGTATCACAGGCTGCTCCCATGTACATAAATATCACAGGCTCCTCCCATGTACATAGGTATCACAGACTCCTCCCATGTACATAAGTATCACAGGCTCCTCCCATGTACATAAGGATCACATGCTCCTCCCATGTACATAAGTATCACAGACTCCTCCCATGTACATAAGTATCACAGGCTCCTCCCATGTACATAAGTATCACAGGCTCCTCCCATGTACATAAGTATCACAGGCTCCTCCCATGTACATAAGGATCACATGCTCCTCCCATGTACATAAGTATCACAGACTCCTCCCATGTACATAAGTATCACAGGCTCCTCCCATGTACATAAGTATCACAGGCTCCTCCCGTGTACATAAGTATTACAGACTCCTCCCATGTACATAAGTATTACAGACTCCTCCCATGTACATAAGTATTAGAGACTCCTCCCATGTACATAATTATCACAGGCTCCTCCCATGTACATAAGTATCACAGCCTTTGCTCAATACTTTGGTGAAGCTCCTTTGGCACCAATTACAGCCTCAAGTCTTTTTGAGTATGATGCTACAAGCTTGGCTCACCCGTTTTTCTTTGCAGGACCTCTCAAACTCCATCAGGTTGGATGGGGAGCGTCGGTGCACAGCCATTTTCAGATCTCTCCAGAGATGTTCAATCTAGTTCAAGTCTGGGCTCTGGCTGGGCCACTCAAGGACAGAGTTGTCCCGTAGCCACTCCTTTGTTAGCTTTGCTGTGTGATTAGGGTCGTTGTCCTGTTGGAAGATGAACCTTCACCCCAGTCTGAGGTCCAGAGCGCTCTGGAGCAGGTTTTCATCAAGAATGTCTCTGTACATTGCTGCATTCATCTTTCCCTCAATCCTGACTAGTCTCCCAGTTTCTGCCGCTGAAAAACATCCCCACAGCATGATTCTGCCACCACCATGCTTCACTATAGGGATGGTAGTGGCCAGGTGATGAGCTGTGCCTGGTTTCCTCCAGACACGATGCTTGCCATTCAGGCAAAGAGTTCCATCTTTGTTTCATCAGACCAGAGAATTTTGTTTTTCATGGTCTGAGAGTTCTTCAGGTGCCTTTTGGCAAACTCCAGGTGGACTGTCATGTGCCTTTTACTGAGGAGTGGCTTCCGTCTGACCACTCTACCATACAGGCCTGATTGGTAGAGTGCTGCAGAGATGGTTATTCTTCTGATAGGTTCTCCTCCCTCACTGGAGCTCTGTCAGAGTGACCATCGGGTTCTTGGTCACCTCCCTGACTAAGGCTCATCTGCCCCGATCACTGAGTTTGGCCGGCGGCCCGCTCTAGGAAGAGTCCTGGTGGTTCCAAACCTCTTTTGTTTACGGATGATGGAGGCCACTGTGCTCATTGGGACCTGCAGACATTTTTCTGTACCCTTCCCCAGATCCGTGCCTTGATGCACTCCTGTCTCTGAGGTCTACAGACAATTCCTTGGACTTCATGGCTTGGTTTGTGCTCTGACATGCACTGTTACCTGTGGGACCTTCTATAGACAGGTGTGTGCCTTTCCAAACCCTGTCCAATCAACTGAATTCACCACAGGTGTACTCCAATCAAGCAGTAGAAACATCTCAAGGATGATCAGTGAAACAAGATGCACCTGAGCTCAGTTTTGAGTGTCATGGCAAAGGCTGTGATACATGGGGCATTGTCCTGCATAAATATCATGGTCTTCTCAAAAGATTCAGACTTTTCCCTCTACCACTGCTTGAAGAAAGTGTCTTCTAAAAACTGGCAGTAGGTTTGGGAGTTGATTTTGAGTCCATCTTCAACCTGAAAAGATCCAACTAGCTCATCTTTAACAATACCAGCCGATGTCAGTACCCCACCTCCACCTTGCTGGCGTCTGAGTGGAAGTGGTCCTCTGTGTCCGTTACTGAAACCAGCCACTGGCCCAATTATCTGGTCCATCAAGAGTCACTCTCATCTCATTAGTCCATATGCAAATTCTTCAGAAAGTCTTCAGATATTTCTTGGCCCAGTCTTAACGTTTCAACGTATATGTCTTGTTCATTGGTGGTCAGGTTTCAGCCTCCCTCACCTAGGCGGCTAGGCCATGTCTCTGAGCACTGAACACCTTGTAATTCTGGGCACTCCAGGCAGGTTGTAGTTCTGAAATATGACAGCATTGGAGGATAATGGCTTCCTGATAGCTTCACGTTTGATTCTTCTCAAATCTTTGGCTGTTAAGTTGCGCTTTTTTTCTCGACACGTTTCTTGTGACCCTGTTGACTATTTGCAACAAAACATTTGCTGGTTCTGCTATCACAGCCCAATATCTTAGCAATTTCTAAAGTGCTGCATCCCTCTGAAAGACTTTTTACAATTTTAGATTTTTTTAGAGTCAGTTAAATCTCTTTTTTTGGCCCATTTTGTCTGAGGAAAAGAAGTTGCCTAATAATTATGCACACCTTGATATATAGCGTGTTGATCTCCTTGAGCCACACCCTCCCTCAGTACACAAATATACATCACCTGATATACTTAAATCCAATCAGCATTCAAGTTTATACAGCTTGGAGTTGGACAATATGCCTAAAAAATGATGATTTGGTCAAAATAATCACTTGCCTAATAATTGTGCACATGGTGTATTGCATCTTGATACATTGTATGGATATATTGGTGGTTATTTACTAAAGGCAAATCCACTGTGCACTGCAAGTGCACTTGGAAGTGCAGTCGCTGCATATCTGTCATGCAAGGACAATAAAAAAACAGCATTTTTGCTTGCACATGATTGGATGATAAAATCAGCAGAGCTTCCCCTCATTTCAGATCTTCCCCTCAGATCTACAGCGACTGCACTTGTAGTGTACAGTGGTAATGCCTTTAGTAAATCAACCCCATTACATATTGTTACATTGTATGGATATATTGTATCTTCTCACATTGTATGGATATATTGTATCTTCTTGTGTTGTATGGATATATTGTATCTTCTTACATTGTATGGATATATTGTATCTTCTTACATTGTATAGATATATTGTATCTTCTTACATTGTATGGATATATTGTATCTTCTTACATTGTATAGATATATTGTATCTTCTTACATTGTATGGATATATTGTATCTTCTTACATTGTATAGATATATTGTATCTTCTTACATTGTATGGATATATTGTATCTTCTTACATTGTATGGATATATTGTATCTTCTTACATTGTATGGATATATTGTATCTTCTTGTGTTGTATAGATATATTGTGTCTTCTTACATTGTATGGATATATTGTATCTTCTTACATTGTATGGATATATTGTATCTTCTTACATTGTATGGATATATTGTATCTTCTTATCTTTTATGGATATATTGTATCTTCTTGTGTTGTATGGATGTATTGTATCTTCTTACATTGTATGGATATATTGTATCTTCTTACATTGTATGGATATATTGTATCTTCTTACATTGTATGGATATATTGTATCTTCTTGTGTTGTATGGATATATTGTATCTTCTCACATTGTATGGATATATTGTATCTTCTTGTGTTGTATGGATATATTGTATCTTCTTACATTGTATGAATATATTGTATCTTCTTACATTTTATGGATATATTGTATCTTCTCACATTGTATGGATATATTGTATCTTCTTACATTGTATGGATATATTGTATCTTCTTGTGTTGTATGGATATATTGTATCTTCTTGTGTTGTATGGATATATTGTATCTTCTTGTGTTGTATGGGTATATTGTATCTTCTTGTGTTGTATGGATATATTGTATCATTCTTGAACAGCAGTGCTGCCACCTAGTGGTAAAAAGAAAGAACAAACATACTCAGTAGATATTACTGTTATACATGCTGTAGCACACCTCCCTATTTTAGGATCAGGGATAAGGGCTTGTGTCCCCCCCTTGGTATTTACCCCCACCATGTTTCCACACATCCATTTGTGGACCCAGGACTGGCATGGCAGGTTCCACTGTGTAGAGGAGGGAGATCAGCAACTGTCTGATCTCCCCTTACTGCTAATAACCTTTATTATTGATTTTTTATCAAAACTATTTTCAGCAGCTGATTTAACCCCTGAGTTACTGAGTATACAGCTTTTTTATCTTCAGTCCCTGCCTATGTTCCAGTATAAGCTGGTGCCATGACCACTTCCCCAGCTTACCTGTCTCAGGGTGGTTCCTCTCTTGCAGCATCCTTTGGAGCCACCCTTGCCTGCAGTGATTACATGTGCACCAGTAGAAACACACAGCCCCATAGCCTAGGATGGGAAGACACTCCTCTGCTTCCCCCGCCTTCTCAGAGCTAACAGGCTGAAGACTGCACTCAGTGGTGTCGCTATGGGGGAGCGGACGACAATTGGGTGACACCCACCAGAGGGGTGACACCAGGGCTTCCAACCATGTGTAAAAAATATGGCTGCAGGATGACTTTGGAACTGTGCATGCGCAGTTCCAAAGCCAACCGGGCACGGACATGCTCGGCTATTTTCGGCCAGGCGGGCATATGCGTAGTGAGTCAGTAACGTCATGGCGCTGCCTGGCGCCATGTTTGAATGAATGGTCAGCACAGCAGCATGGCAGTGAACACATCACCCGAGTCCCGAGTCCGAGATCGGATCCTGGCCCACCATCCCACCACTGTGAGCAGCATGGACATGGAGTCCCAGGAACTGGAACCCTACCCTGCACCTTCCATCCATGGCTGCTGGAGACTCCCACCACACCACTGTGAGCACGGCCACATGGAGTCCTAGAGACCGGACCCCCTAACCTTCCATCCATGGCTGTGGTAGACTCCCACCACACCACTGTGAGCATGGCCACACAGAGTCCCAGAGACCAGATCCTCAGACCTTCCATCCATGGCTGCTGTAGACTCCCACCACACCACTGTGACCATGGCCACACAGAGTCCCAGAGACCGGACCCTCGGACCTTCCAACTATGGCTGCTGGAGACTCCCACCACACCACTGTGAGCATGGCCACACAGAGTCCCAGAGACCGGACCCTCGGACCTTCCATCCATGGCTGCTGTAGACTCCCACCACACCACTGTGACCATGGCCATACAGAGTGCCAGAGACCGGACCCCCGGACCTTCCATCCATGGCTGCTGTAGACTCCCACCACACGACTGTGACCATGGCCACACGGAGTCCCAGAGACCGGACTCCCAGACCTTCCATCCATGGCTGGAGGAGACTCCCACCACACCACTGTGTGCATGGCCACACAGAGTCCCAGAGACCGGACCCTCTAACCTTCCATCCATGGCTGCTGTAGACTCCCACCACACCACTGTGAGCGTGGACACACGGAGTCCCAGAGACCAGACCCCCGGACCTTCCAACCATGGCTGGTGGAGACTCCCACCACACCACTGTGAGCATGGCCACACAGAGTCCCAGGGACTGGACCCCCAAACCTTCCATCTATAGCTGCTGGAGACTCCCACTATGCCACTGTGGGCACGGCCACATGGAGTCCCAGAGACCAGACCCCCACACCTTCCATCCAGGGCTGCTGAAGACTCCCATCACACCACTGCGGGCACGGCCACACGGAGTCCCAGAGAGTGGACCCCCCATCTATGGCTGCTGGAGACTCCCACCACACCACTGTGAGCACGGCCAAATGGAGTCCCAGAGACTGGACCCTCACACCTTCCATCCAGGGCTGCTGGAAATTCCCACCACACCACTATGAGCATGGCCACATGGAGTCCCAGAGACTGGACCCCCTGACCTTCTATCCATGGCTGCTGGAGACTCCCACCACATCACTGTGGGCATGGCCACGTGGAGTCCCAGAGGCCGGACCTGCGGACCTCCCATCCATGTCTGCTGGAGACTCCCACCACACCACTGTGAGCACAGCCAAATGGAGTCCCAGAGACCGGACCTCACATCCATGGCTGCTGGAGACTCCCACCACACCACTGTGAGCACAGCCAAATGGAGTCCCAGAGACTGGACCCCCAAACCTTCCATCCATGCCTGCTAGAGACTCCCACCACACCACTGTGAGCACGGCCAAATGGAGTCCCAGAGACCGGACCCCCGGACCTTCTATTCATGCTAGAGACTCCCATGCCAATGTGAGAACGGCTATGACCATAATCTCTGACCATGTCTTGTATCGCCTCTGCAGTCTCTGACCATCTCTTGTATGGAGATAGTGACACCTGCATGTTTTATGGCACTGGGTGACACCGACCTTAGTGACGCCACTGACTGTGCTGTCCACTGTTGTTAACACATTCCTGTGAAGGAAGGCACAATACAAATATCTCTGTGGAGAGATAAACAGGAATGTAGAAGCATCTTAATAGAGGTCAATGCAGGAAGATACCGAATGACCTCGATGTGTCTCAGTGAATGACTGACTTTAATTGTTCGGAGTTAGAAGAACGGGACTAGTCATAAAACATTTGTTGGACGAATGTGACGAGCATCCGTCCATCCCTGAAAAATTCTGACTGCATTTTGTTTAACCCCTTCCCGTAAAGCCTGAGGTTCCCTTTAAATGGGTCTGTACACCTAGGGGGTGGGACGGATTGGCCGATCACATGACCACTGTCATTGGCTGTCACAGTGGTCACATGATCAGGAGTTAGCCCCGGCAGTTCCCAATAATTGGTTATGGATAGAAAACTCGAGGACTCATATATACGGCATGTGGACATTAAAGCCCACCCTTTTTGCTGCTGCCCATAGGCATTACGTGGGCGGCGAGAGGACAAGTGGTTGTAAACCTCTAAAATGAAAAATGAGCATTTCCCACTATGGTGTGTACTTGCCCCAGTCCAAAGCATGCTGTGTGATTTCTGTCTGCTGTGTCCTTCCTCTGCCACATGCGCGAGTCATTTCTGAGAGGTTTATGCTGACTCCAAGAGATCCCTGGGGATGGGGGAAGGGAGCTCCAGCACACAGCCAGTGATTGACAGACTCAGCTGTGCAGGTTTCCATTCCCTCCACTCAGGTTTCAGATTACACTCAGCTCTCTGCTCTATGCTGTGCAGTGTGTGACACCAGATCCCTGTTGCTTGCCTTCTGATGATCAGAAATAACGTGTAAATTCTGGAATTTGAACGGATGTGAAAAAGAGAATGCTGCAGATAAACAGGTACGACTTATTTAGGATGATTTGTTTCATCTCTGTGTATCACCTAAGGATAGTAACTTCACTAGGTATATGTAAGGGTTTGCAACCACTGTATTACAGTGATTTCCTATGATTGTCAGCTCCATCTAGTGGCGATAATGTGTTATTTTTCCGCAATACCTCAATCATAAAAAAATACTGCGTTATGGCCACTAGATGGAGTTGCCGATCATAGGAAATCACTGTATTAAGCAAAATATGAGCAAAATTCTGTAAGGAATGGCGAATGCTGGTCACATTTGTTCAACAATTTATTAAAATAACTATACCCCCTAAGTGTTTAGGACCCATTTTATGGTGTAGGTTCTAAGGATTGGGAAAGTATACTGCAAGACGATATATGAGGGGGGATGGGTACTTACAGTGACATTGCTTTCTACATCAAAGTTCCAGGCTGTAAATATAGCTTACCATTTTTGGGGTGTTTGTACATTGGATATACACCGATCAGCCATAACATTCTGACCAATGACAGGTAAACTGAATAACACGGATTATCTGGGTACAATGGCACCTGAAAGGGGGGGATATATTAAGCAGCAAGTGAACATGTTGTCCCTGAAGTTGATGTGTTAAAATTAGTAAGAATTGACAAGTGTAAGGATTTCATGGACTTTGACAAGAACCACATTGTATTGTCTAGATGACCGGGGGTCAGAGCAACTCCAAAACTGCAGCTCTTGTGGGATGTTCACGGTCTGCAGTGGTCAGGACTGACCAAAAGTGGTCCAAGGAAGGAAAACTGGTGACAGGATCATGGGCTCATTCATGGAGACGGGAGAGAAGGCTCACTGATAGAGGTGGGGGGAAGGCTCATTGATGGAGGTGGGGAGGGAAGGCTCATTGATGGAGGTGGGGGAGGGAAGGCTCATTGATGGAGGTGGGGAGGGAAGGCTCATTGATGGAGGTGGGGAGGGAAGGTTCATTGATGGAGGTGGGGAGGGAAGGCTCATTGATGGAGGTGGGGAGGGCAGGCTCATTGATGAAGGTGGGAAGGGAGGTCTCATTGATGGAGGTGGGGAGGGAAGGCTCATTGATGGAGGTGCACATCGCGGCCGCCGGGCACACGCACCGGGTCCCGAGCAACGCGGCGGGCGCGCGCACGCCCCCTAGGCGGCCGGGAATCCCAGGACGTCATATGACGCCCACCCAGGATGGGAGATCCCATCTGTGGACGTCATATGACAATACGCCGGTACTGAAGTGGTTAAAATAACTATACCCCCTAAGTGTTTAGGGCCCATTTTATGGTATACGTTCTAAGGATTGGGAAAGTATACTGTAAGGCGATATATGAGGAGGGATGGGTACTTACATTGCTTGGAGGTGGGGAGGGAAGGCTCATTGATGGAGGTAGGGAGGGAAGGCTCATTGATGGAGGTAGGGAGGAAAGGCTCATTGATGGAGGTGGAGAGGGAAGGCTCATTGATGGAGATGGGGGAGGGTAGGCTCATTGATGGAGGTAGGGAGGGAAGGCTCATTGATGGAGGTAGGGAGGGAAGGCTCATTGATGGAGGTGGGGAGGGAAGGCTCATTGATGGAGGTGGGGAGAGGAAGGCTCATTGTTGGAGGTGGGGAGGGAAGACTCATTGATGGAGGGTGGGAGGGAAGGCTCATTGATGGAGGGTGGGAGGGAAGGCTCATTGATGGAGGTGGGGAGGGAAAGCTCATTGATGGAGGTGGGGAGGGAAGGCTCATTGATGGAGGTAGGGAGGGAAGGCTCGTTGATGGAGGTGGGGAGGGAAGGCTCATTGATGGAGGTGGGGAGGGAAGGCTCATTGATGGGGATAGGGAGGGAAGGCTGATTGATGGAGGTGGGGAGGGAAGGCTCATTGATGGAGATAGGGAGGAAAGGCTCATTGATGGAGGTGGGGAGGGAAAGCTCATTGATGGAGGTGGGGAGGGAAAGGTCATTGATGGAGGTGGGGAGGGAAGGCTCATTGATGTAGGTGGGGGAGGGAAGGCTCATTGTTGGAGGTGGGGAGGGAAGGCTCATTGATGGAGGTGGGGGAGGGAAGGCTCATTGATAGAGGTGGGAGAGAAGGCTCATTGATGGAGGTGGGGAGGGAAGGCTCATTGATGGAGGTGGGGAGGGAAGGCTCATTGATGGGGGTGGGGAGGGAAGGCTCATTGATAGAGGTGAGGAGAGAAGGCTCATTGGTGGAGGTGGGGAGGGAAGGCTCATTGATGAAGGTGGGGGAGGGAAGGCTCATTGATTGAGGTGGGGAGGGAAGGCTCATTGATGGAGGTGGGGGGGAAGGCTCATTGATGGAGGTGGGGGAGGGAAGGCTCATTGATGGAGGTGGGGGAGGGAAGGCTCATTGATGGAGGTGGGGAGGGAAGGTTCATTGATGGAGGTGGGGAGGGAAGGCTCATTGATGGAGGTGGGAAGGGCAGGCTCATTGATGGAGGTGGGGAGGGAGGTCTCATTGATGGAGGTGGGGAGGGAGGTCTCATTGATGGAGGTGGGGAGGGAAGGCTCATTGATGGAGGTGGGGAGGGAAGGCTCATTGATAGAGGTGGGGAGAGAAGGCTCATTGGTGGAGGTGGGGGGGAAGGCTCATTGATGAAGGTGGGGCAGGCAAGGCTCATTGATTGAGGTGGGGAGGGAAGGCTCATTGATGGAGGTGGGGAGGGAGGTCTCATTGATGGAGGTGGGGAGGGAAGGCTCATTGATGGGTGTGGGGAGGGAAGGCTCAATGATGGAGATAGGGAGGGAAGGCTCATTGATGGAGGTGGGGGAGAGAAGGCTCATTGATGGAGGTGGGGGAGGGAAGGCTCATTGATGGAGGTGGAGAGTTAAGGCTGGCTTGTATAGTCCGATCCAATAGAAGAGCTACTAACGCTCAAATTGCAAAAAAAGGTAATGTGATAGAAAGGTGTCAGAACACAGCATCCCAGTTTGTTGTGTATGGGGCTGTATAGCTGCAGACCAGTCAGGGTGCCCATGCTGACCCGTGTCCACAGCCAAAAGTGCCTACAATGGGCATATGAGCATTGAACTGGAGCATGGAGCAATTGAAGAAGGTGGCCTGGTCTCATGAATCACGTTTTCTTTTTCATCCTGTGGATGGCCGAGTGCGTCACTTACCTGGGGAAGATATTGCACCAGGATGCAGTGTGGGAAGAATACAAGCCGGCGGAGGCAGTGTGATGCTTTGGAGATTGTTCTGCTGGGAAACCTTGGCTCCTGCCATTCATGTGAATGTTACTTGACGCATACTACCTACCTAAACAATGTTGCTGACCAAGGGCGGTTGTTCCTGATGGCAGTGGCCTCTTTCAGCAGGATGATGCACCCTGCCACACTTTAAAAATGGTTCAAGAATGGTTTGAGGAGTACAACAATGAGCTTGAGGTGTTGACTTAGCTTTTAAATTCTCCAGATCCCAATCCAATTGAGCATCTGCTGAAAAACAAGTCCATTACATGGAGACCCCACCTGGCAACTTACAGGATTTAAAGGATCTGCTAGCGACCACAGCGTACCTTCAGAGGTCTAGTGGAGTCCATACCTCGAGGGGTCAGGGGCATTTTGGCAGGAAAAGGGGGGCCTACTTAGTATTAGGTGGGTGGGTAATTGAGCATCTGTGGGATGTGCTGGGTCTGATGATCATGTGGATGGCCAGGTGAGTGCGTCACTTACCTGGGGAAAGGATGGCAGCAGGAGGCAGTATGTGAAGACGGCAAGCTGGTGGGGGGCAGTGTGATGCTTTGTCTATTGGAGTCTATGCCTTGACAGGTCAGGGCTGTTTTGGTGGCAAAAGGGGAACCTACCTAATATTAGGTGGGTGGTCATAGGATATAGTGGGTAGTCATAATGTCATGGTGGGTAGTCATAGCTGATGCGTGTATATCTCTACCTAGTTGATACAAGCATGTAGGAATATTCTAAAGAGCAACCGTTTGGCAGTCTGACCTGGCGTTGGCCATCTCGTATCTATGAAATAGAATATAACAGGTATAATGATGAGAGGACACCAAGCCTAGATGAGCGGCTTGTGAACAGGTGGACCTGCTACTGAGAGACGAATGTCTTCTCACACATCAAAGATTGCTCCCAAGTAATTAAATTGCTGAGGGCAATGTCATGTAAGCATATCCAACACGGTAGGAGTCTTCATTAGTTTTATGGTTTTTATAGGTCCCCTGCACCTGTTAATTATCTGTAATTAGAAGGTGTCTCGTATATCTGGCAGGCTATATCTGGGTTTACGAGGGAATGCCATGTCCTTGAATATTCCCTCTTCGCGGTAGATGTTTAGGAGAAGACGTCAGAGCTGTCATGGCTCCTCCGCGGCAAGGAACGGGTTACTCCTTGGCTTTCCTCGCCCGGCCCTGCTTGGCAAAGCCTTCTGTGCCTCTGATACCTGAACCCCCCCCCCTCCCCCTCCTTCTCCTCCTCTATGGAAAAGTGGAACTGTCTTTCAGTGGCGTGTCATTTAGCGGAGTGACAGCACCCAGCAGACGCGTGTTAGCCAACCCAGCCTGTGATCTAAATAGATTGTGACATATTCCAAACATGTAATAATAATTAATGCTGACACCTTAATCTGCCACCGGAGTTTAAACGTACAGTATTAATCTATAATTAAGCAATCCCGGCGTAATAAGACAGAGGTGCCACGCCGACTTGTGACTCCTCTCTGGGAAAATATTGACATAAGAGCGCCGCTTACTCCGGGCAGCCAGAGCGATTTCCTACGACTTTCCATTATTTCCATTCTGCAGCCAACAGAGTAAGGGGCATTGTGGGTAAACGGGTCAGAGCGGAGGCATTTACATACAGTGCCTTGCAAAAGTATTCATACCCCTTGAAATTCCCCACATTTTGTCATGTTACGACCAAAAAAACGTAAATGTATTTTATTGGGATTTTATGTGATAGACCAACGCAAAGTGGCACATAATTGTGAAGTGGAAGGCAAATGATAAATGGTTTTCAAAATTATTTACAAATGTAGCACCCTGGAGTTTAGTCAGGGAGCTCCTCACAAATTTACTTGCCAGGAGTAGTTATCCTGGTTGATTGATAGGGATCTATTGATTTCTCCCTAAGTTTGGCCTTGTTGCACTTCTCGCTTCTACCACTAGGTGGCTGGGTACTTGGTGGTACTAGATATGGGAAGGGCAACCCAAGGTCAGGTTATGGGTAAATGGGGGTATCTCAGCCAATGGGCAGGGGTTTTCTTGAATCCCTTGGCCTGCTGGGAGCACCGATATATTTGGGCGGAGTCAGGTGATCGATGTTCTGTGCCACCTGGAAGGCTGTCTGGGTGGCCGTGTGTCATACGCCCGGGGCTGCTAAGCTGGATATTGGGCCTATCCCGGGGGCATCTGGCTGCCAGGTTGTGTGAGGGCCTATCCAGAAGTGAGATTGCGGCTTGCAATCCAACCAAAAGTGACGGTTCTGCCGGCTGGAGAACCTGTTATGGTCGGAGGTAGAGGGGAAGTTGTCACCACTAAGGGACCGACCACCTTTACCAGGGACCACAGTGAGTAGCTGAAGCAAGTACCGGAGCAGCATTCTCGCCAAACGGGCACGGTGGAGAATTGGGAAACTTCAGGAGGTGATCAAGTCAGGGACCCAACCAGCAGAGGTGACGCTTGAAGAGCAGCCTTGTGAGTCAAGCCAGGGACCGAGCCGGTCAGCTTGGGTGAAGCTTGAGAAGTATCTGGAGTGCCAAGCTAGGGACCCAGCAGAGAAGTGTGGGTGACGCTTGAGGAAGATACCACCGCCAAGATTGAAGGCGCTTAAGGGATTCAGAATCAGAGGGTCTAGTGAGAGACCGGGAGCTCAGTGTTGAAGAACTACAAGAAGCAGTTGTAGTGAAGATGAAGGAACTGTTATGTTTGTGTTAGGAACTGTTAAAGACTGTTGCCATAGGAGACAGCATTCCTGCATGTGCAGATGTGGCACCTTGCTGGGGCCTTTCCCTCATGGTTGTCTTCCTATTGAAGTCTTGGAGTCTGTCAATTGAATCTACAACTACTTAAGGGTGTCCTGGCCCCAACCCTCTTTCCCCCAAAAATACAAAAAGGACTGTTAAAAGACACTTTGCATCCAAGAAGTGTCTGGTGCCCAATGACTTTCACCATCTTTGCAGCCACTATACCTCACAACCCACTACATATTGAAGAATGTCAGTTCATTAGCCTGGAAGAGGCTAAAGACTTTGCTACACAAATAAATATGTGAAAAGTGTGGAGGGGGGCATTTGTATTCAGCCCCCTTTACTCTGATACCCCTAACTAAAATCTAGTGGAACCAATTGACTTCAGAAGTCACCTAATTAGTAAATAGAGTCCACCTGTGTGTCATGTAATCTCAGTATAAATACAGATGTTCTGTGAAGCCCCCAGAGGTTTGTTAGAGAATCTTAGTGAACAAACAGCATTGTGAAGACCAAGGAACACACCAGACAGGTCAGGGATAAAGTTGTGGAGAAGTATAAAGCAGGGTTAGGTTATAAAAGAATCTCCCAAGCTTTGAACATCTCACGGAGCTCTGTTCAATCCATCATCGGAAAATGGAAAGAGTATGGCACAACTGCAAACCTACCAAGACATGGCCGTCCACCTAAACTGACCGGCCGGGCAAGGAGAGCATTCATCAGAGAAGAGCCAAGAGGTCCATGGTAACTCTGGAGGAGCTGCAGAGATCCACAGCTCAGGTGGGAGAATCTGTCCACAGGACAACTATTAGTCGTGTTCTCCACAAATCTGCCCTTTATGGAAGAGTGACAAGAAGAAAGACATTGGAGAAAGAAAGTCATAAGAAGTCCTATTTGTAGTTTGTGAGAAGCCATGTGGAGGACACAGCAAATATGTGGAAGAAGGTGATCTGGTCAGATAAGACCAAAATTCAACTTTTTGGTCTAAATGTAAAACGCTATGTGTGGGGAAAACTAACACTGCACATCACCCTGAACACACCATCCCCACTGTGAAACATGGTGGTGGCAGCATCATATGGTGGGGATGCTTTTCTTCAGCAGGGACAGGGAAGCTGGTCAGAGTTGATGGGAAGATGGATGGAGACAAATACAGGACAATCTTAGAAGAAAACCTGTTAGAGTCTGCAAAAGACTTGAGACTGGGGCGGAGGTTCCCCTTCCAGCAGGACAACGACCCGAAACATCCAGCCAGAGCTACAATGGAATGGTTTACATCAAAGCATATTCATGTGTTAGAATGGCCCAGTCACAATCCAGACCTAAATCACATTGAGAATCTGTGGCAAGACTTGAAAATTGCTGTTCACAGACGCTCTCCATCCAATCTGACAGAGCTTGAGATATTTTACAAAGAAGAATGGGCAAAAATGTCCCTTTCTAGATGTGCAAAGCTGGTAGAGACATCCCCAAAAAGACTTGTAGAGAAAGGGGGTTCTACAAAGTATTGACTCCGGGGGGCGCCATACAAATGCCCCTCCCCCCCCACACTTTTCACATATTTATTTGTATCATTTATTTTCCTTCCACTTCACAATTATGAGTCACTTTGTGTTGGTCTATCACATAAAATCCCAATAAAATACATTTACGTTTTTGGTTGTAACATGACAAAATGTGGGAAATTTCCAGGGGTATGAATACTTTTTCACTGTAGTATTACACGATTTAATAAACATATTCACCTTTGCAAATACAGAAACAGAGAAATCACAACTTGAAGCAGAATTTTAGGCACAAATAATTTAATTAAAAAAAAAAAAATCTCAATAACCACAAAGGATATAAATCCACTTTGTGTGCTCCAGATGTCTTTGTAAACCCGGATATTACCTTGTAAAAGTAGCAGTGACATCATCACTGTGCTGTATACAACCTGCGCAGAGAGCAGAGCTGAGGGAGGGGCCCACCAGGCTCCACCCACTACAGGCTGCCTGAAGAAAACCACAGGAGGGGGCGGAGACAAGACCAGTCACCCCGCACATAAAAGTCGGCTACATTGATTAACCCCTTCAATACCAGGCAACCCCCCTTCCTGCCCAGGCCAATTTTCAGCTTTCAGCGCTGTCACACTTTGAATGACAATTACGCGGTCATACAACACTGTACACATAGAACATTTTCATAATTTTTTTCCCACAAATAGAGATTTCTTTTGGTGGTATTTAATCACCACTGGGGTTTTGTTTTTGTTTTTTGCTAAACAAACGAAAAAAGACTAACATATTTGAAAAAATAAAACGTTTTATTTTGTTTCTGTTATAAGATTTTGCAAATAAGTAATTTTTCTCCCTCGGTGATGGCCACTGATAGGTGGCACTGATGGTCACTGATAGGTGGCACTGATGGGCAGCATTTAAGGGCACTGATAAACAGCACTGATTGGTAGCACTGATGGGCGGCACTGATGGACTCTGATAGGTGGCACTGATGGGCACTGATAGGTGGCACTGATGGTCTTTTATAGGTGGCACTGATGGGCACTGATAGGCAGCACTTAAGGGCACTGATAGTTGCCACTGATGGGCACTGATAGGTGGCAATTATAGGTGGTCCTGATGGTCACTTATAGGCGGCACTGATTGGCAATGATAGGCTGCACTGATATGCGACACTGGGCACTAAAATGGAGCACTGAAGTGCACTGATAGACGGCACTGAAAGGCAGCACTGATGGGCACTGATTGGCAGCACTGATTGGCACTAATTGGCAGCACTGAGGGGCACTGATTGGCAACACTGATGGGCACTGATTGGCAGCACTGATGGGCACTAATTGGCAGCACTGATGGACACTATAAGGCAGCACTGATGGGCACTGTTGTGGCTGCACGGATGATCAGTGCAGATGTTCCCTTCACACTGGCCGATTACCGGCTCTCCTTTTCTCACACTGTGAGCAAAGACATATTATGGCCACTAGATGGCACTGAAGATATAGGAACCACTCATTATATAGAAAATATGGTAATTTCTGTCCTAATTGTGCAGATGTTTGTCATATCTGCACCACAAACATTTTATACATATACCCCCCCCCCCCCCAAGATTTAAGGAGGAATACACATGACTCACTTAGTGGGTATTTCTAAAATACGGATGTCATGGATTACGGGTTCAGAAATTACAGACTAGGGCACCCTCCTAGGGTTTATTAGTATTAGTGTCATGGAATAGGAGGTACCTCCAGGTCGCCTGCTTGAGAACCTGGCCCTGCCCCCTCCTACTTCCTTTGTCGCATTATTGGCCAGTGAGGCTGCTCATCACAGTGATGGGCCAATAGTAAGGAAGGTGGGAGGTGCAGAGCCAGGCTCTCAAGCAGGAGAGCTGGAGGTACCTACTAAGCCATGCCACCCTTTAGAAATGGTTGGTGCTTGCACCCAGTTCATGTAGCTATCGGAGCGAGGCACATGAGTCTGGCAGAGCCTGGCACTGTAGTTGCAGCATCCATACTGGACATTCCTTCCCAAGTGCGCTCCAACCCCCCCCCCCCCCCCCCCTCATTGCGTCCAACACAGGTGCATGGCCGAGAGGTTTCGTAGTGCAGTGAGCAAACCCTGATGGAAAACTGAGAGACTACAGGCTTGGCCAACATTTTTGAGAGTTACACAAATATTAATTCTCACAAAGTTTGCTGCCTCAGTTTTTATGATGGCAATTTTCATATACTCCAGAATGTAATGAAGAACAATCAGATGAATTGCAATTAATTGTAATGTTCCTCTTTGCCATGAAAATCCCATAAAAAACATTTCCACTGCATTTGTGAGGAAGGCGTCAGGGCGCCCAAGAAAGTCCAGCAAGCGCCAGGACTGTCTCCTCTAAGCACCTCTAAGATCTAAGCACCACCAGTGTAGAGGGGGAGATCGGGGCACCGCCAGTGTAGAGGGGGAGATCGGGGCACCGCCAGTGTAGAGGGGGAGATCGGGGCACCACCAGTGTACAGGGGAGATCGGGGCACCACCAGTGTAGAGGGGGAGATCGGGGCACCACCAGTTTACAGGGGAGATCGGGGCACCGCCAGTGTAGAGGGGGAGATCAGGGCACCACCAGTTTACAGGGGAGATCGGGGCACCACCAGTGTAGAAGGGGAGATCGGGGCACCACCAGTGCAGAGGGGGAGATCGGGGCACCACCAGTGCAGAGGGGGAGATCGAGGCACCACCAGTGTAGAGGGCGAGATCGGGGCACCACCAGTGTAGAGGGGGAGATCGGGCCACCACCAGTGCAGAGGGGGAGATCGAGGCACCACCAGTGCAGAGGGGGAGATCGGGGCACCACCAGTGCAGAGGGGGAGATCGAGGCACCACCAGTGTAGAGGGGGAGATCGGGGCACCACCAGTGTAGAGGGGGAGATCGGGGCACCACCATGCAGAGGGGAGATCTGTGCACCACCAGTGTAGAGGGGGAGATCGGGGCACCACCAGTGTAGAGGGGGAGATCGGGGCACCCCCATTGTAGAGGGGGAGATCGGGGCACCACCAGTGTAGAGGAGAAGATCGGGGCACCACCAATGCAGAGTTTGGGCTGGTGTCAAGAAGAGCAGCAAAGAAGCCACTTCTCTCCAGGAAAAACATCAGGGACAGACTGATATTCTGCAAAAGGTACAAGGATTGGACTGCTGAGGACTGGGGGGGAAAGTCATTTTCTCTGATGAATCTCCTTTCCGATTGTTTGGGGCATCTGGGAAAAACCTTGTCCAGAGAAGAAAAGGTGAGCGCTACCATCAGTCCTGTGTCATGCCAACAGTAAAGCATCCTGAAACCACTCATGTGGGTGGGTTGCTTCTCAGCCAAGGGAGTGCGTTCACTCAAAATTCTGCCCAAGAGCAC
The DNA here is from genome assembly GCA_037952925.1 of Lithobates clamitans. Taxonomy (NCBI): domain Eukaryota; kingdom Metazoa; phylum Chordata; class Amphibia; order Anura; family Ranidae; genus Lithobates; species Lithobates clamitans. Next base: position 696,725 of record JBBGZY010001541.1, read on the forward strand.
CGCCATGAATAAAGAATGGTACAAAAACATCCTCCGAGAGCAACTTCTCCCAACCATCCAAGAACAGTTTGGTGAGAAACAATGCCTTTTGCAGCATGATGGAACACCTTGTCATAAGTTAAAAGTCATAACTACTGTAAGTGGCTTGGGGAAAAAAACATGGACATTTTGGGCCCATGGCAAGGCCCAGGAAACTCCTCAGATTTTAATCACATTGAGAACTTGTGGTCAATCCTCAAGAGGCGGGTGAACCAAAAAACCCACAAATTCTGACAAACTCCGAGCATTGATTATGCAAGAATGGGGGGCGGCCATCAGTCAGGATATGTCCCAGAAATTGAATGACAGCATGCCGGGGGGAATTACAGAAGTCTTGAAAAAGAAGGGTCATCCCTGCAAATATGGACTCTTTGCATAAACTTCATGTCATTGTCAATAAAAGCCTCTGACACTTATTAATGCTTGTAATTATTCTTCAGTATCCCATAGTAACATCTGACACAAAGATCTAAAAACACTGAAGCAGCAGACTTTGTGAAAATTAATATTTGTGTCATCCTCAAATCTTTTGGCCACGGCTGTAGATACACATCAGTTCCGCCTTGCTGTTGATTGGCAGCAGATGGCAGATGATGGATCCATAGCCACTATTAAGTCCGATAGCGGCTTTTGGATGGGCCCACTGCCATCCTCTGTCAATCAAAATCAAGGTGGATCCAATGGGGAACTAGCCCCATTTTCCAATTTCGGGCATTGTCATATTTGGGCCATGACTGTCAGCTTCATCTATAATGCGGTATTTTTTTTCACAATTTTTTTCAAATTGAAATTCGAATAGAATTTTACATCGAATTCCATTCAAATTCGAACTGTAAACATAATATTTCTGAGATCAAAGACTGTGTGTGTTATTAGAGTACATAATGCTGTTTTAGTTGAAGTGATTTAAAGGTTTTTTTTTAAATTTTTTTAACCACTTCAGTACCGGCCACCCCCCCCCCCCCCCCCAATACCGGGCACTTTCCCCCCTTCCTGCCCAGGCCAATTTTCAGTTTTCAGCGCTGACACACTTTGAATGACAATTGCACAGTCATGTAACACTGACTGTTATTGGTCACAGCTGATCATGTGGTTAAGAGCCTATGTCATAAGCTCTTTACCGCAATCGGAGATGCGTTGTGTCAGAGCGACACACAGCACGGGGGCGCGCACAAGAGGCTTATCCTGCTGAACGTCATATGATGCCCAGTCAGGATAATGGAGCCACAGCAAGTGGTTAAATAACAAACATTCAGTGGGGATGGAAAGTATTCAGACCCCCTTACATTTTTCACTCTTTGTTATATTGCAGCCATTTGCTAAAATCATTCAAAAGTTCATTTTTTTCCCCATTATTGTACACACAGCACCCCATATTGTACACACAGCCCCCCATATTGTACACACAGCACCCCGTATTGTACACACAGCACCCCATATTGTACACACAGCACCCCATATTGTACACACATCACCCCATATTGTACACACAGCACCCCATATTGTACACACAGCACCCCGTATTGTACACACAGCACCCCGTATTGTACACACAGCCCCCATATTGTACACACAGCCCCCCATATTGTACACACAGCACCCCATATTGTACACACAGCCCCCCATATTGTACACACAGCACCCCATATTGTACACACAGCCCCCCATATTGTACACACAGCACCCCATATTGTACACACAGCCCCCCATATTGTACACACAGCACCCCATATTGTACACACAGCTCCCCATATTATACACACAGCACCCCATATTGTACACACAGCACCCCATATTGTACACACAGCCCCCCATATTGTACACACAGCACCCCATATTGTACACACAGCACCCCATATTGTACACACAGCACCCCATATTGTACACACAGCGCCCCATATTGTACACACAGCCCCCCATATTGTACACACAGCACCCCGTATTGTACACACAGCCCCCCATATTGTACACACAGCACCCCATATTGTACACACAGCACCCCATATTGACAGAAAAACACAGAATTGTTGACATTTTTGCAGATTTATTAAAAAAGAAAAACTGAAATATCACATGCTCCTAAGTATTCAGACCCTTTGCTGTGACACTCATATATATAACTCAGGTGCTGTCCATTTCTTCTGATCATCCTTGAGATGGTTCTACACCTTCATTTGAGTCCAGCTGTGTTTGATTATACTGATTGGACTTGATTAGGAAAGCCACATATTTGTCTATATAAGACCTTACAGCTCACAGTGCATGTCAGAGCGAATAAGAATCATGAGGTCAAAGGAACTGCCTGAAGAGCTCAGAGACAGAATTGTGGCAAGGCACAGATCTGGACAAGGTTACAAAAAAATTTCTGCTGCACTTAAGGTTCCTAAGAGCACAGTGGCCTCCATAATCCTTAAATGGAAGACGTTTGGGATGACCAGAAGCCTTCCTAGAGCTGGCCGTCCGGCCAAACTGAGCTATCGGGGGAGAAGAGCCTTGGTGAGAGAGGTAAAGAAGAACCCAAAGATCACTGTGGCTGAGCTCCAGAGATGCAGTCGGGAGATGGGAGAAAGTTGTAGAAAGTCAACCATCACTGCAGCCCTCCACCAGTCGGGGCTTTATGGCAGAGTGGCCCGACGGAAGCCTCTCCTCAGTGCAAGACACATGAAAGCCCACATGGAGTATTGACTTTTCTGTCAATATGGGGTGCTGTGTGTACAATATGGGGTGCTGTGTGTACAATATGGGGTGCTGTGTGTACAATATGGGGAGCTGTGTGTACAATATGGGGTGCTGTGTATACAATATGGGGGCTGTGTGTACAATATAGGGGGGCTGTGTGTACAATATGGGGGGCTGTGTGTACAATATGGGGTGCTGTGTGTACAATATGGGGTGCTGTGTGTACATTAATGAGGAAAAAAATGAACTTAAATGATTTTAGCAAATGGCTGCAATATAACAAAGAGTGAAAAATTTAAAGGGGTCTGAATACTTTCCGTCCCCACTGTACTTACCTGCTCTGTGGAAGGGTTTTACACAGAGCAGCCCGGTCCTCCTTTTCTGGGTCCCTCAGCGGTGCTCCTGGCTCCTCCTCTTCATCGTTTCGAATAGAAAAAAAAAATCAGTATATTTGAAGAGAATTCGAAAGAAGACATAAAACGAATTCCAAATCTGAATTCCGAATACAAATGGAAGGAATCAACCGAATTTAACGAAACAAAATAACTAACAAATAACAAATCTAAATGAAACGATACAAATGTTTTCATCATGCATGGATAACTGTTCATGACAGCTGTGATCACCAGTGATCTGTTATTGGCTACAGCTAATTACATGGTATAGGGTGCTGTGATTGGCCCAGGTATCATGTGATAGCTGTGGGCCAATCACAGCATAGTCAACAGAGCTGTTATAAATGAATTCATTCATAACAACGTTCTTGACATTGTGATCATGTGATTGCATAGCAGGCAAAATGACAGTATATGTACTGTGGCTGGTCGGCAAGTGGTTAAAGAACAACTCCACTCTTGTTCAGAAATAAATAGGTGATATATGTACATTTCAGGGAATTTAACAAACTTTTTAGCAGATTCCTACCTTTTGTCACACCTCCCAACATTTTGAGATGGGAATGAGGGACACCTACTAGCAACTGTATGTAGGCATAGGACACACCCCCTGTCACACCCCCTTAAAGGAGAATTAACCATAAAAAAAGGTTAATTAAATCCACAAGGGTATTTTTTTTACCACTACTAATCCTTTATATTAGCTTTTAAAATTTACAAATGCAGCAATTTAGAAATTGTATGAAAGGTTTAGTGCTGGAAAACACTTTTTGAACAATAAAAAGTGCATTTTATATACAACTATATGGATCAGACCAGAATGAGGGACAAATGAGGGGGAAAGAGGGACAGAGGGACATTTCTCCAAATCAGGGACAGTCCCTCGAAATCAGGGACAGTTGGGAGGTATACTTTTGTTATTCAAATGAAATAGCTGTTTGTTTCCCTGTCCTGTGCAGACTGATTCTGAATGGGAGGATCTGGTTCATTATGATCACCTGGTGCACCCCCAGTGTTCCAATGAGAAAAGCTGCAGGGTCTGCAGAACCATTTAACTCTTTGGGAGTAACTCACCAAAACTGAAACTCCTGCTACCTGTATTGAATGGCTCGGAGAGCAGCTCTAAGCACCAAGATCCTTGCTCTGGTAAACCACAACTAAATGGGGTGCTGGCATCCAGATTACTCATCCAAAAGTCACATGTGTAGGTAATATGGAGACACCGCAGTCGGAGTAGCCTGATCTATGGTAAGAGTGGCCTCAGCATTGGCTCCTCCCAAGCCATACCAACTTACATGTTTCACCCCCGCCCTAGGGGTTTTGGCACAGAGGTCATGCCCCAAGGGCAGGGTGAAACATGTCAGGGGTGTGGCCTGGGAGGAGCCAAAGCTGAGACTCCTCATTACCATAGATCAGGCTACTCACAGTGCGGCGTCTCCATATTAGCCAAAACTAAAATTCCTATTGCAGGGTATGCCTAAAATCTGACTTGTATTTTAGTGCAGACTTCTGGGAAAATCAGTGAGCCAATCTCAAACAAGCATGAAATGACATTTCTGGGGGCGTTCCCTATACCAACTGTGTACAGCTCGCCTCCACGTTGCCCCATATTGCATTTAACCGAAAATTCCAGTGGCTGCAGATTGAAATGGAAAGGCCATTTGCTGCTATGTTATGATCTACCTGAATTTGGTGGCTGCGTTGGTAATGCTCCTGAAACTGGTACAAACGTTTGCCTGAATTAAGCGCAGGCGGTTCTTAAAGGGACATCCCACTGGAAAAATTTTTGAATTACTGAGACGGAACGTATAGACCTGCCATTGTTAAATTGTTTTAAACATTTTTGGAAATGCATTTCAGAGATGGAGAAGGTTCATTTTGGAGATGTAGAAGGTTCATTTTGGAGACGGAGAAGGCTCGTTTTGGAGATGGAAAAGGTTAATTTTGGAGATGCAGAAGGTTTATTTTGGAGATGCAGAAGGTTAATTTTGGAGATGCAGAAGGTTAATTTTGGAGATGGAGAAGGTTAATTTTGGAGATGGAGAAGGTTAATTTTGGAGATGGAGAAGGTTAATTTTGGAGATGGAGAAGGCTCATTTTGGAGATGGAGAAGGTTCATTTTGGTGATGAAGAAGGTTAATTTTATAGACGCAGAAGGTTAATTTTGGAGATGGACAAGGTTCATTTTGGAGACAGAGAAGGTTCACTTTGGAGATGGAGTAGGTTAATTTTGGAGATGGAGTAGGTTAATTTTGGAGATGGAGAGGGTTCATTTTGGAGACGGAGTAGGTTCATTTTGGAGATGGAGAAGGTTCACTTTGGAGATGGAGTAGGTTAATTTTGGAGATGGAGAAGGTTAATTTTGGAGATGGAGAAGGTTCACTTTGGAGATGGAGTAGGTTAATTTTGGAGATGGAGAAGGTTCACTTTGGAGACGGAGAAGGTTCATTTTGGAGATGGAGAAGGTTAATTTTGGAGACGGAGAAGGTTCACGCTGCAGTAATGATAGGAAGCCAGAGAAGAGTTAAGTGTTTGTGATTGGATGTGCTGTGCCCTTTTTCTTGGTTGAGGAGCTCCCAGCTGTCCTGCGGTGGCCCAGCACTTGGAAGGAGCTGGTGCTCAGGATTCCAGTTATCTCCGAGCTGAGTAAGTCTTTCTGTGAGCTGTAAATTCACAGGAGTAAATCTGCTCTCTGCATTATTAATAGCTTGCAGTTTGAAAGTTCCTCTTGGACGCTGAGCCAGCTCAATTCCTCATTGCTGAGTAAACATGAACAGGCAGCTTGGCCTGGATGTGGTCTCTTACTTATGGATGAGTCAAAGGTGAAGATTACTAAAGAGAAAAGACACCGAAAAAATACCCAACTGACTGAAGGCTGAAATCCAGACTCTTCATTAACAGAGGATAATGACGTGTCATGTCAAAACACGTATAATTTAATCTATAGAGAGCCGGAGCTTCCAAGGAATAATATTGTCTCACTGCAACAAGACGCCATGGAAGGAAAGGATAAGATGTCGGGGCAGCATGTTAAGCAGAAAAGGTCATTGGTTAGGCATACACACCGCTGGGCCATAACATTATAACCACCCACCTAATATTGAGTAGGCTCTCCTTTTGCCACCAAAACAGCCCAGACCCATCAAGTCATGGACTCCACTAGACCTCTGAAGGTATCCCGTTGTATCTGTGGCACCAAGTAGCCAGTAACAGATCCTTTCAATTCGGAAAGGTGCAAGGTGGAGCCTCCATGGATCGGACTTGTTTTTCCAGCACATCCCACAGATGTATGTAAATGAATGTGTAGCGCTAAAAAGTATTTATCGTGACAACCTGGGAATGACACCAGGCAGGTAAGTGAAAAGTCAAAGGACCATAAGTGAATATATAAAAATACAGATCAGTGTATGAATAAAAATGAACAGTCTAGAAACACAGTGATGTGTGGCTAGTGCCAAGTACATATGAATAAATACAAAAAAAAACTAAAACATATGAGATCTAGGTATAAGTGGAGAAATAGTCAATGTAAATAACACAATGACATGTCACTAGTGCCTATTATGTGCACAAAAAACACGAAAAACAAATGAAAAAGATTATATTTGTGACATAAAATGATGTGATGCAGGAAAATTATTTATATAATTATTATATATCCCACATAGAAATGACGCTATCATGTGCACAAATGTACAACAAAAAATACCGTTTCTCAATAGAAACAAAAATATTTGCGGGTAAGTGATGCAGTGTAAAGAAGGAGATCAGTCCACAAAATGAAAAAACATGAAAATAATAAGTCCATATAAATGGGGCACCAAGATGGAACCTCAATGTAGTCTCAAACGGAATGCAAATGCTTCATTCAGATGTAGAACAATCAGAACATTCCAGCAGTTTAAACAACACCAGGGAGGGGTTGTGCCTCCACCATCTGGGGATAGGGGGATTCGGTACTCTTACCATGAGTAGTGGATCCACACGCCAGCGGTGGTGAATTGTACAAGCGTGGATGCAAACGCGGTTTGCATGGATCAGACTCCGGGGGGGGGGATACACTCCGGCTCCTTCTCTGATGACCAATGGATGTAAAGATCAGGAATACAAGTAGTCACCAGCCACACTTCTCCAGGCAATGATGCGGACAATGGTTGTTTAGGATAAAAAAGAGAAAGAAAGCCTCCGCATGGCATAGATAAAAAATGATGGATTTTATTTAAGTAAAAAGTACAGCATCGAGACAGATGGGTACTGTAAAAAGGTGATCATGTGAATAGAAAAAAATGCCCAGTAGGTAGAGCTTAACAAGTATGGTAAACCGGCGCGTTTCGTCCGCACAGACTTCAACTGGGGCATACAGTTGTTAGCTACCACTGCGCTATATATAGTAAAACCATAATCGATAAATTAGATAGACCGTCAGCATGTAGGATCAGCGTGGCTTCTACATCTGGGATTGGCAGCATGCGTCCCACGACTCGTGGGCATCAACCAATCAAAGGATGGATGTGTATAGGAGGCTGATGGACCGTTCACGCATTGGGTCACGTGGATGGTAGCCTATCGCAGGGGTGAAACCCGAATAGTGCATCTACAGCAAGGCATAGAAGACACGCTGCTGTTTTTTTCTGGCTAACACGCACGGCGTGACTCGCGCATGGCGTTTGGGTCATGTGTTGAGCACGCCCGTCTAAGATTGGCTATCGAGAACAAGGGGAGGGGAGAGGGCTTATGCTAGAAAGAGGGTTGGATTTGAAATCCTCCCTGACCCCCCCCTTCTAGCACAAGTCCTCTCCTCTCCCAAAGCACCCCCGATATATAGCTGACCCTCCACCCTCCCCAGCACATGTTCACTCTGCTTCCAAAGCAACCGCCCCAGTAAATATCTGACCCCCCCCACCCTCCAGAACATGTCCTCTCCCCTCCCAAAACACCCCCCAATAAATATCTGACCCCCCCTCAACCTTCCAGCACATGTCCTTTCCCCTCCCAAAGCACCCCCCCCAGTAAATATCTGACCCGCCCTTCAACGTTCCAGCACATGTCCTCTCCCCTCTCAAAGCACCCCCCCAGTATATATCTAATCCCCCCTCCACCCCACCTTCTAGCACAAGTCCTCTCCCCTCCCACAGCCCCCCATCCCACCTTGTAGCACAAGTTCTGCAGCAACCTCACTCACTTTTTATATCTTTCAAGTGTCCCTCATTCTCAAGTTCGAAAGTTAGAAGTTATGCTATCACCTCAGGTCGCACGCTAATGCATGGCCCTTACGGAAGTCTGGAAAATCAAATGCAAATCAATTACGCCTGTGCGACTGCGCCCTTTCAAGTTCGGGGGGCATGCCAGCACAGGCTCCTTGAAATGCGGGAGGGCAGCCAGTAAGAGGAGAGCTGCAATATGACTTACACCGTGTCATCATAGCCCTGCTACTCCTAAATTCGCTCCACTGCAGCCACTGCTTTCCATAAAAAGGCCCACCAAAATCCTCAGCACCAGGCCCATGATGCTCTTAATTCGGCCCTGGTTGTGATACTCAAACCATTCTTGAATTACATCAGACCAGGCCACCTTCTTCTATTGCTCTGTGGTGCAGGTTTGATGCTCATGTGCCCATTGTAGGCACTTTTGGCTGTGGACACGCGTCAGCATGGGCGGGCAACCTGACCAGTCTGCAGCTACACCGCCCCATACACAACAAACTGCGATGCTCTGTGTCTGCTGACATCTATCTATCACAACCAGCATTCACTTTTTTGTGCCGAGCGGCCAACCTCCAGTATTCAGGATGCTTCAGGCCGGCTGCTCAACATAAGACCCGGAAGCAAGTGGATATCACTGGGGTCTCCTCCTGTGTTAGTCTCCTGCCGAAAGGGGAGAGATGTGACGGGAGGGCCCGTGGAACTCAGAAAACAGCTTAGTAACTCTGTAATATTAGTGTGGTAGCGGTGTAGTAGCTGTATAGTAGTAGTACTAGTGTGGTGGCATGGTCTACTTCAGTGGTCTCCAGCTTCCAGAGGATTGGCCAGGTATGGTATATACATAGTTACAGTAGATTGGTCCAAGCTGGACCAATGTACATAACTATGTAAAAATACACCATAGCTGGAAATCATCTTTAAAGGTCTGTTTTGCCCAAATGACATTTCCCCGGAGGTTCTCTCTCAGGTTGCGGAGGGTTATTTGGAATTTTCCAGTGACAGCTATTATTGCAGCACTTATCCTTTTCAGCTGTATTCCTTTGGACAAAGTCTCCCGCTGTGAAGCACAAAGCATTCGTATTGTAACCTCGGTCACATATCACATGCATACCTGACTGATCGTGGCAGACAAGGATTTCTGGGAGATATAACCTCAGACATATTTCTTAGTGATAACATGGAAATAAGTGGAAATCATTTAGACAGAACATTCTACATGTTCTGAGCTCTGTAGAGGACGTCATGCAGACCCGGCTTACCATGGCAGTAGATCACATTTATAACCTTCTGCTTGCCATCTGTGATGTTTTGCTTTATGATACCTTGATCAGCCCTAATATTATAACCACCCACCTAAAATTAAGTAGATCCCGTTTTTGCTACCAAAACAGCCCTGACCCATCGAGACATGGACTCCACTAGACCTCTGAAGGTAAGCTGTGGTATCTGACACCAAACAGTCAGCAGCAGATCGTTTAAGTCCTGTAAGTTGTGAGGTGCGGCCTACATGGATCAGACTTGTATTTCAGGACATCCCACAGATGCTCAATTGAATTGAGATCTGGAGAACCTGGAGGCCAAGTCAATACCTCAAACTTATTGTTGTGTTCCTCAAACAAATTTTTAATCCATCAGACCAAGCCACATTCTTTCATTGCTCCGTGGTCCAGTTCTGATGTTCACGTGCCCATTGTAGGTTCTTTTGGCTGTGGACATGGGTTGGTTCTGACACCTTTCTATCACAACCAGCATTCACTTTTTTTACCAATTTGAGCTCCAGTAGCTCTTCTATTGCATTGGATTACACAGGCCAGCCTTCCCCCCCACCTCCATCAATGAGCCTTCCCTCCCCACCTTAATAAATGAGCCTTCCCCCCCACCTCCATCAATGAGCCTTCCCTTCCCACCTCCATCAATGAGCGTCCCCCCCCCACCTCCATCAATGAGCCTTCCCTCCGCACCTCCATCAATAAGCCTTCCCTCCCCGCCTCCATCAATGCGCCTTCCCTCCCCATCTCCATCAATGAGCCTTCCCCCCACCTCCATTAATTAGCCTTCCCTCCTCACATCCATCAATGAGCTTTCTCCTTCCCACCTCCATCAATGAGCCTTCTCTCTCCACCTCCATCAATGGGCCTCCCCCCACCTCCATCAATGAACCTTCCCTCCCCACCTCCATCAATGAGCCTCCCCTCCACCTCCATAAATGAGCCCCCCCACCTCCATCAAATAGCCTTCCCTCCCCACCTCCATCAATGAGCGTTCCACCCCCCCACCTCCATCGTTGAGCCTTCCCTCCCCACCTCCATCAATGAGCCTTCCCTCCCCACCTCCATCAATGAGCCTTCCCTCCCCACCTCCATCAATGTACCTTCCCTCCCCACCTCCATCAATGAGCCTTCCCTCCCCACCTCCATCAATGAGCCTTCCCTCCCCACCTCCATCAATGAGCCTTCCCTCCCCACCTCCATCAATGTACCTTCCCTCCCCACCTCCATCAATGAGCCTTCCCTCCCCACCTCCATCAATGAGCCTTCCCTCCCCACCTCCATCAATGAGCCTTCCCTCCCCCACCTCCATCAATGAGCCTTCCCTCCCCACCTCCATCAATGAGCCTTCCCTCCCCACCTCCATCAATGTACCTTCCCTCCCCACCTCCATCAATGAGCCTTCCCTCCCCACCTCCATCAATGAGCCTTCCCTCTCCACTTCCATCAATGAGCCTTCCCTCCCCACCTCCATCAGTGAGCCTTCTCTCCCCACCTCCATCAATGAGCCTTGGCCACCCATGACCCTGTCGCCAGTTGGCTGGTTCTGCTTCCTTGGACCACTTTTGGTCAGTCCTGACCACTGTAGACCGGACACATCCCACAAGAGCTGCAGTTTTGGAGTTGCTCTGACCCTGTCATCTAGATTTATGCCCCTTTATTGGTGACAGTGGCAGGAAAATTGCCCCAGGGGCCAGATAAAAGAAAGCAAAGGGCTACAGTTTGTAAACCACTGATCTAAACATTACAATTTGGTCCTTGTCAAAGTCGATCAAATCCTTACACTAGTCCATTTTTTCTGCTTTCAACACCCCAATTTCAGGGACAACATGTTCACTTGCTGCTTAATATATCCCACCTACTTTCAGATGCCACTATAACCAGATAATCCATGTTATTCATTTGTTGACCACCTGTCAGTGGTCAGAATGTGATGGCTTATCAATGTATTTTGTATGGATATTTCCCCCTTGCTAGTAGCGGGTTGGACCCCCTTTGGCCTTCATTCTTGGTGGCATAGATACAACAAGGTGTTGGAAACGTTCCTCAGAGATTTTGTTCCATAGAGACATGATAGCATCACACAGTTGCTGCAGATTTGTCGGCTGCACATCCATGATGCCAATCTCCCGTTCCACCACATCCCGAAGGTGGTCTATTGGATGAGATCTGGTGAGTGTGGAAACCATTGGAGGACAGGGACCTCATTGTCCAGTGGTGAGATGATTGGAGCTTTGTGACATGGTGCATTATCCTGCTGGAAGGAGCCATCAGAAGATGGGGACACTGTAGTCATAAAGGGATGGACATGGTCAGCAACAATACTCAGGTAGGCCGTGGCGTTTAAATGATGATCAGTTGGTACTGAGGGGCCCAGAGTGTGCCAAGAAAATACCCCCCACACCATTACACCCCCACCACCAGTCTGAACCGGTGATATCCCATCCCCCACACCATTACACCCCCACCACCAGCCTGAACCGGTGATACCCCATCCCCCACACCATTACACCCCCACCACCAGCCTGAACCGGTGATACCCCATCCCCCACACCATTACACCCCCACCACCAGCCTGAACCGGTGAAATCCTATCCCCCACACCATTACACCCCCACCACCAGCCTGAACCGGTGATACCCCATCCCCCACACCATTACACCCCCACCACCAGCCTGAACCGGTGATATCCCATCCCCCACACCATTACACCCCCACCACCAGCCTGAACTCATGATATCCTATCCCCCACACCATTACACCCCCACCACCAGCCTGAACCGGTGATACCCCATCCCCCACACCATTACACCCCCCACCACCAGCCTGAACTGGTGATACCCCATCCCCCACACCATTACACCCCCACCACCAGCCTGAACCGGTGATACCTCATCCTCCACACCATTACACCCCCACCACTAGTCTGAACCGGTGATATCCCATCCCCCACACCATTACACCCCCCACCACCAGCCTGAACCAGTGATACCCCATCCCCCACACCATTACACCCCCACCACCAGCCTGAACCGGTGATATCCCATCCCCCACACCATTACACCCCCCACCACCAGCCTGAACCAGTAATACCCCATCCCCCACACCATTACACCCCCACCACCAGCCTGAACCGGTGATACCCCATCCCCCACACCATTACACCCCCCACCACCAGCCTGAACCGGTGATATCCCATCCCCCACACCATTACACCCCCACCACCAGCCTGAACCGGTGATACCCCATCCCCCACACCATTACACCCCCACCACCAGCCTGAACCGGTGATACCCCATCCTACACACCATTACACCCCCACCACCAGCCTGAACCGGTGATATCCCATCCCCCACACCATTACACCCCCCACCACCAGCCTGAACCAGTGATACCCCATCCCCCACACCATTACACCCCCACCACCAGCCTGAACCGGTGATACCCCATCCTACACACCATTACACCCCCACCACCAGCCTGAACCGGTGATATCCCATCCCCCACACCATTACACCCCCCACCACCAGCCTGAACCAGTGATACCCCATCCCCCACACCATTACACCCCCACCACCAGCCTGAACCGGTGATACCCCATCCTACACACCATTACACCCCCACCACCAACCTGAACCGGTGATATCCCATCCCCCACACCATTACACCCCCACCACCAACCTGAACCGGTGATATCCCATCCCCCACACCATTACACCCCCACCACCAGCCTGAACCGGTGATATCCCATCCCCCACACCATTACACCCCCACCTCCAGCCTGAACCGGTGATACAAGGCAGGATGGATCCATGCGCCAAATTCTGACCCCACCATCTGAATGTCGGAGCTAAAATCCAGACTCACCAGACCAGGCAACATTTCTCCAATCTTCTATTGTCCAATGTTGGTGATCCTGTGCCAATTGTAGCCTCAGTTTCCTGTTCTTAGCTGACAGGAGTGACTTTCGGTGAGGTCTTTTGCTACTGTAGCCCATCTGCTTCAAGGTTGGATGTGTTGTGCATCCAGAGATGGTATTCTGCATACCTTGGGTGTAACGAGGGGTTATTGGAGTTACTGTTGCTTTTCTATCACCTGGAACCAGTCTGTCCATTCTCCTCTGACCTCAGCAAGGCATTTTCCTCCACACAACTGCCGCTCACTGGATATTTTCTCTTTTTCCCACCATTCTCTGTAATCCCGAGAGATGGTTGTGTGTGAAAATCCCAGAAATACTCAGACCGGCCCGTCTGCCACCAACCACCATGCCACGTTCAAAGTCACTTCAATCCCCTCTCTTCCCCAGTCTGATGCTCGGTTTGAACTTCAGAAAGTCGTCTTCACCACGTCTATGTGCCGAAATGCACTGAGTTGCTGCCATGCTATTGGCTGATTAGAAATGTGTGTTACCAAGTGATCGAACAGGTGTACCTAATAAAGTGGCCGGTGAGTGTATGTCGTCTCTGTTATGAGATTTTTTTTTATTGTTTTCGTGGAATCGAGTGAATTTTTTTGTGAATTTTATTGAAATTTAATTAAAATTGCTCTAGCAAGTTTAGTGGAATTTTGAGATTTTTTTTATTGTTTTATGATATTTTTTTTACAGTAAAAATGATAATATTTTATTTGAAGTAGTTGTTGGCAATACGTTGTACGCTTTTCTGGCAGCACATTGAATATCCTCCTATAAATGTTGGACGCCCCACCCCCCCCCCCCCCCAGGAAATGACTTTTTTTTTTAGATTCCATTACATGATACTTCTAGATAGCATTTTTAACCTTTTGATTGCTATTGAGTGTGGCGCCTCCCGGTGGCTCCGAGGTCCACCTGTTCCGCGTTTCTTTACCTCATGCCGGTTTTACGTCTTCCTGTCGAATTCCCGCGGCTGTCCTCGGCGACATCCCCAGTACAAGGCCGCCAGTGACCCGGCACATTTCCGCTTGTTATTTTGTCATCCCTCTGCCGGCGTTAACAACGATTCTGCTGTTAAATGCAGCTAATCAGTGCACATGCCACTAATTAAATCATCGTGTGTGTATTACCAATGGACACCCCCTCCCCTCCCCCCCCGCCCCGCGCAAATAAAACCGACGGGTGTCTACGGTTTAATTAGAAGCCCTCGGAAGGTTCCAGCACGCTGGGAGGTGATGCTCGTCAAATTAATGTTACATGGCGTAGCCTGTTATGTGGCGGCTCCGGGAGGCTCCCTCACTTTGCAACCAAAGCAAAGTCGACAGCTCCTCCGCCATGGGGAAGGGTTCTGTCTGAGGGCCCCCCCCCCGTGTCTTCTGACGTCTTCTCCACAACCCTTCAGAGATCCCTCACCGTGTTCAGGGTTAAACCTCACTGCAGGAAATCTGAACACAAGAACAGGTGACGTGCGGACTGACTGAAGGACAAGCAAGCCCCGATAAACTGCGTGTATTGCAATGGTAGTGCAGCACAGTGGTCCAGTCAGTGGCGGCTGGTGCTCAAAATGTTTGGGGGGTGCAAACAAACTGAAAAATACTGAAACACACCCCCCCATCAATCAATTGCAGCCATTGTGCCCATCAAATGCAGCCACTTGTGCCCATCATATGCAGCAACTGTGCCCGTCAAATGCAGCCACTTGTGCCCATCATATGCAGCCTTTGTGCCCATCATATGCAGCCACTTGTGCCCATAAAATGTAGCCACCTGTGCCCGTCAAATGCAGCCACTTGTGCCCATCATATGCAGCCTTTTTGCCCATTATATGCAGCCACTTGTGCCCATAAAATGTAGCCACCTGTGCCCGTCATATGCAGCCACTCTGCCCGTCAAATGCAGCCACTTGTGCCCATCATATGCAGCCACTCTGCCCGTTAAATGCAGCCACTTGTGCCTATCATTTGCAGCCATGGTGACCATCAAACGCAGCCACTGTGCCCATCATATGCAGCAACTTGCGCCCATCATATGCAGCCATTGTGCCCATCATATGGAGCCACGTGTGCCCATCAATTGCAGCCACTGTGCCCATCATATGCAGCCACTTGTGCCCATCATATGCAGCCACTATTCCCGTCACATGCAGCCACTTGTTCCCATCATATGCAGCCATTGTGCCCATCAAACACAGCCACTGTGCCCATCAAATGCAGCCACGTGTGCCCATCAATTACAGCCACTTGTGCCCATCTTATGCAGCCACTGTGCCCATCATATGCAGCCACATGTGCCCATCAAACATAGCCACTATGCCCATTATATGCAGCCACGTGTGCCCATAATATGCAGCCACTGTGCCCGTCATATGCAGCCACATGTGCCCATCAAACACAGCCATTGTGCCCATCATATGCAGCCATTGTGCCCATCATATGCAGCCACGTCTGCCCATAATATGCAGCCACTGTGCCCATCATATGCAGCCACATGTGCCCATCAAACACAGCCATTGTGCCCATCATATGCAGCCACTGTACCCATCATATGCAGCCATTGTGCCCATCATATGCAGCCACATGTGCCCATCATATGCAGCCACTGTGCCCATCAAATGCAGCCACTGTGTCCATCAAACACAACCATTGTGCCCATCATATGCAGCCATGTGTGCCCATCAGATGCAGCCACGTGTGCCCATCATATGCAGCCACTGTGCCCATCATATGCAGCCACTGTACCCGTCAAATTCAGCCACTTGTGCCCATCATATGCAGCCACGTGTGCCCATCATATGCAGCCACTGTCTCATCATATGCAGCCATTGTGCCCATCAAATGCAGCCACTGTCTCATCATATGCAGCCACTTGTGCCCATCATATGCAGCCATTGTGCCCATCATATGCAGCCACGTGTGCCCATCAACTTCAGTCACTTGTGCCCATCATATGCAGCCACTGTGCCCATCATATGCAGCCACTGTGCCCATCATATGCAGCCATTGTGCCCATCATATGCAGCCATTGTGCCCATCAAACACAGCCACTGTGCCCATCAGATGCAGCCACTTGTGCCCATCATATGCATCCATTGTGCCCATCATATGCAGCCATTGTGCCCATCATATGCAGCCACGTGTGCCCATCAATTGCAGCCACTTGTGCCCATCATATGCAGCCACTGTGCCCATCATATGCAGCCAACTGTGCCCATCATATGCAGCCACTGTGCCCATCATATGCAGCCACTTGTGCCTATCAATTGCCACCACTGTGCCCCATTAAACACAGCCATATCAAATGCTGCCAGTGTTCCCCCCTGACAGCCCGCCGGCTTTACTTACCTGTCTCGGTGGGATAGCGACTCGATGTCTTCTCCCGTCCTCTCTTCCCGCCCTCTGCTATGATTGGACGCCTGTCGTTTCAGCCAATTAGGTGACGGGTAACAGATTAGAGCACCTGATTGGCGGAGAGGCAGTTTAGTGTTAGGAAAGCGAATATTCATTTGCTTTTCTAACACAGCTGAGTGGCCTGCGAGCGCCCAGCATGGCGCTCGCAGGTCACCTTTTTTGACGCCTATTAGAGCCTATGGCTCTAATCAGGTGCTTCAAAACCACCCCCTGTTGCTGTAATTTAAGTGCCCGGCGCCCGAAAAGGGGCCGGGTGCCTAAATAGGGGGTGGCAGCAGCGGCCATAGGTAGATTCATGCAATGCATGAATCTATCTATTGGTGCTAGAGGGGGTGGCAGGAGAGAGGGGGTGACGCCCATGCGCCCTTATGGGTTCCAGTGGTTAGCCTTTCTGCCTTGCAGCACTGGGGGCCTTGGTTTGAATCGCAAGCAGGATGATAGCTGCATGGGGTTTGCATGGTTTCCCAGTGTTTGCTTGGGTTTCCTTCCAAAAACATGCTGGACCAAAGAAGGCCCAATGCACACAGGGCATGTGCCTGGCTCTCCTTTTCTCCCAGGGCTGCCACCTCATCCCTTTAAGACCGAACACATATTAATTACACGGGTCCTGAGGCTAATTTAACTGCTCCATCATTATACTGCGGCAGGTCGGCACCATCCCGCGAACCGTCGTAGCTATACGTCGGTCCCGTTAAGCGGAATTACCACCTACTGAGCACACACACACACATTGGCTGCAGCACAATAAATATTCAGACTGCCAATTTGATTCTCCTAACCCTCTATGTTCTGGAAACCTCCAGAATGCAGGGGGTGGCAATCAAACCTAGACCCTGTGAGATCCAGGACAGCCCAGAGAACTTAGTAGCTGTTCCAATGATTACAGAGATGCCAAAAAGAGCTAAATTTACCTATATATATATATATACAGTATCTCACAAAAGTAAGTACACCCCTCACATTTCCGTAAATCTTTTCTTCTATCTTTTCATGTGACAACACTGAAGAAATGACACTTGGCTACAATGTAAAGTAGTGAGTGTACAGCTTGTATAACAGTGTCTTCAGGGTCTTCAGGGTCTTGGCAATCTTCTTATAGCCTAGGCCATCTTTATGTAGAGCAACAATTCTTTTTTTCAGATCCTCAGAGAGTTCTTTGCCATGAGGTGCCATGTTGAACTTCCAGTGACCAGTATGAGAGAGTGAGAGCGATAATTCCAAATTTAACACACCTGATCCCCATTCACACCTGAGACCTTGTAACACTAACGGTTCACATGACTCCGGGCAGGGAAAATGGCTAATTGGGCCCAATTTGGACATTTTCACTTAGGGGGTGTACTCACTTTTGTTGCCAGCGGTTTAGACATTAATGGCTGTGTGTTGAGTTATTTTGAGGGGACAGCAAATTTACACTGTTATACAAGCTGTACACTCACTACTTTACATTGTAGACAAGTGTCATTTCTTCAGTGTTGTCACATGAAAAGATAGAAGAAAAGATTTACAGAAATGTGAGGGGTGTACTTACTTTTGTGAGATACTGTATATACATATATATATATCAGTGTCATATCATAGCAGCTCCTTCTTGTTGTGGGGCGGTTCTGCCCTCTCCTAACGCTCACAAGATGTGGGCTCTATAACACCCTCAGAATCTTTTTTTTTTGAACGTGTCAGCAAAGTGGCGCACTAATAAGATGGCGGCCTTAGACAGAGATCTGAGTCCGAGTCCTAATGAGACATCACAGACAAGATCCGGCAGGAGGGTCTCTTCCAGCCTCCTGCCAGCGTCCTCCTTGTTTCCTTGCACCGTGAAGGGTGTGTTAGGGGGATGTCCTGTACCGCGGTTCTTGGCGTCCCCGTCTCAGATCTTAGTGGAGGGGGGCTACATGAAAAAAAAAGAAATAAAAAAAGAATATCTCTGACAAGCTGTCGGCGCGGTTATCTGTGACGGGCAGAAGCCGCTGCGCTCCGACTCGACGTCCTACTGTCAACTTCAAAAGCCACATCCGTCCAAGAAGAGTCTCCCATTCAGGTGGGATGAGAGGCCCGCGGAATCTGAGGCCTGTCCAACATCAAACAGACAAGGGCTGAAAGATGAGCCATGGAGAGACTCTCAGCACCAATTTAACAGGATCATCTTTCACTCAAGTGGATAATTCTGATCTGCTAAGTCTAATAAGGCTTTTTATCCATTATTATCCCTGTCACTGCTTGCTTAGCTCCGTATTGTCGGCCCCCGCAGCAGCCAAAGCTGATTATCTATCTCTCCATAGCCAAGCAAGACATTGTGCTGTGCGTTATGGAGGTGGTGATGGCCGCCCGCGGGAAGGCTTCTTCTCAAAAAATGTTCGGAGATAAAACATGCCGGTCGGTAACCCGGACAAGTAAAGACTCGATCTGTGCTTATTCATCCCTATTTCAGCGGATCAGGACCGGCTATTTCTATCGCACTTTTACCATAAGATTTTATATGGGAGCCTTTAAACACTTCACCCCCCGGAAGAAGCGGCGGATGGTGGTCAACATTTTTTTTTGGGGGGGGGGGAGCTAACTAAAAAATACTGAAAAACCCATCACATACAGCCACTGTGCCCGTCAAATGCAGTCACTCTGCCCGTCAAATGCAGCCACTCTGCCCGTCAAATGCAACCACTGTGCTCATCAAATGCCACCTCTGTGCCCGTCAAATGCCGCCACTGTGCCCATCAAATGCCGCCTCTGTGCCCGTCAAATGGCGCCACTGTGCCCATCAAATGCAGCCACTGTGCCCATCAAATGCCACCACTGTGCCCCATCAAATGCAGCCACTGTGCCCATCAAATGCCACCACTGTGCCCCATAAAATGCAGCCACTGTGCCCCATCAAATGCAGCCACTTTCCCCATCAAATGCAGCCACTGTGCCCATCAAATGCCACCACTGTGCCCCATTAAATGCAGCCACTGTGCCCATCAAATGCAGCCACTGTACCCCATGAAATGCAGCCACTGTGCCCGACAAATGCAGCCACTGTGCCCCATGAAATGCAGCCACTGTACACATCAAATGCAGCCACTGTGCCCATCAAATGCCACCACTGTGTGTGTCAAATGCAGCCACTCTGCCTGTCAAATGCAATCACTGTGCCCCATGAAATGCAGCCACTGTACACATCAAATGCCACCACTGTGCCCGTCAAATGCAGCCACTCTGCCCGTCAAATGCAGCCACTCTGCCCGTCAAATGCAACCACTGTGCCCCATCAAATGCAGCCACTGTGCCCCATCAAATGCAGCCACTGTGCCCGTCAAATGCAGCCACTGTGCCCCATCAAATGCAGCCACTGTGCCCATCAAATGCCACCACAGTGCCCCATCAAATGCAGCCACTGTGCCCATCAAATGCAGCAACTGTGCCCATCAAATACCGCCACTGTGCCCCATCAAATGCAGCCACTGTGCCCCATCAAATGCAGCCACTGTGCCCCATCAAATGCAGCCACTGTGCCCATCAAATGCAGCCACTGTGCCCGTCAAATGCCGCCACTCTGCCCATCAAATGCAGCCACTGTGCCCGTCAAATGCAGCCACTGTGCCCCCTCAAATGCAGCCACTGTGCCCCCTCAAATGCAGCCACTGTGCCCTTCAAATGCAGCCACTGTACCCATCAAATGCCGCCACTGTGCCCCCTCAAATGCAGCCACTGTGCCCCATCAAATGCAGCCACTGTGCCCATCAAATGCAGCCACTGTGCCCGTCAAATGCCGCCACTCTGCCCATCAAATGCAGCCACTGTGCCCGTCAAATGCAGCCACTGTGCCCCCTCAAATGCAGCCACTGTGCCCCCTCAAATGCAGCCACTGTGCCCGTCAAATGCAGCCACTGTACCCATCAAATGCCGCCACTGTGCCCCATCAAATGCAACCACTAAGCTTTTATATGCGAGTGTTTAACCACTTCAGCCCCGGAAGCAGCGGCAGCTGGTGCTCAACATTTTTTTTGGGGGGGGGCGCAAACTAAAAAGTACTGAAAAAAACCCATCACATACAGCCACTGTGCCCGTCAAATGCAGCAACTGTGCCCGTCAAATGCAGCCACTGTGCCCATCAAATGCAATCACTGTGCCCATCAAATGCCGCCACTGTGCCCCATCAAATGCAACCACTAAGCTTTTATATGGGAGTGTTTAACCACTTCAGCCCCGGAAGAAGCAGCGGCTGGTGCTCAACTTTTTTTTTTTGGGGGGGGGGCGCAAACTAAAAAGTACTGAAAAAAACCCATCACATACAGCCACTGTGCCCGTCAAATGGCGCCACTCTGCCCATCAAATGCAGCCACTGTGCCCATAAAATGCAATCACTGTGCCCATCAAATGCCGCCATTGTGCCCGTCCAATGCCACCACTGTGCCATCAAATGCCACCCCTAATGGTCGGCTGCCACTGCCCGGAAGGATTTACCCCCTCCTGACCAGGCCATTTTTTGCAATACGGCACTGCGTCGCTTTAACTGACAATTGTGCGGTGGTGCGACGCTGTACCCAAACAAAATTGACGGCCTTTGTTTCCCACAAATAGAGCTTTTTATGGTGGTATTTGATCACCTCTGCATTGTTGTTTTCTTGCGCTATAAACAAAAAAAGAGCAACAATTTTGTAAAAAAAAAAAAACAACAATATTTTTTTTACTTTCTGCTATAAAACATTTCCACAAAAAAAAAAAAAAAAAGTAAAAAATCGAATTTCTTCATCAGTTTAGGATCTGTGTGATCTCCTCTATCAGAACAGAGATTCATCTTGTTTACACAGGCCGATCCCCGTTCTGTCACTGCGGGGAACAATCACGGGTGGCCGGCGAACATGGAGTCTGCCCCACCAGCTGATTGGCTCCCCCCGCTCGCCAATGGGAGCATGCGTGTGCCTCCGCCTATTCTATTCTATTCTTTTCTATTCTATTCAAATTCAATTTTTTTCTATTCGAAATTAGAATTTTGGAAGATGGTTATATTCTTTCTATTCCATTCTATTCAGTTGTTTTTTTTTTCTATTCTATTCTGTTCTTTTCTATTATATTAAATGCTATTCTTTTCTATGCTATTCAAATTCAAATTTATTCTATTCGAAATTCGAATTTTTAAAAATTGGTTATATTGGTATATTCATTCTATTCTGTTCTAGTCTTTTCTATTTTATTATTTTATTTTCTATTCTATTATTTTCTGCTCTATTCATTTATTTTCAATTTCATTCTAAATCAAATCTAAAAAATTCAAAGCGATGTGATTGGGCATGTAATTGCCATCATCCCTTATAACTTGAAAAAGTAACTTGTAAAACCTCTATTGTGGGATTTTTAAGGCAATAAACAGTATTTTTGAAAAAAATTATTTTTTATGTAGATATAAAAATTCCCATAAGAATCTCAAACATGTTACATACAGATATTAAAACATTGTATATATAAAAAGGTATCACTGTATCTCCTTTTTCCATATACATCCTTTTAATATCTGTATGTAACATGTTTGAGATTCTTATGGGAATTTTTCTATCTACATAATAAATGATTTTTCTTCAAAAAAACAATAGAGGTTTTATATACTTTTTCAAGATGATTATATTCTTTTTATTCCATTTTATTCTATTGTTTTTTCTATTCTATTCTCTTCTATTCTATTCTGTTCTATTCTATTCTATTCTATGTGAAATTCAAATTTTGGAAGATGGTTATATTCCTTGTATTCTGTTCTATTCTACTATTTTTTCCTATTCTATTCTATTCTATTCTATTCAGTTCTATTATTTTATTTTATATTCAATTCTAATCTATTCTTTTCTATTCTATTCAAACTTATTTTATTAGAATTTTGGGAAGTGGTTATATTCTTTTATTTTCTGTTCTATTTTTTTTCTATTCTATTCTTTTATTTTCCATGATGTTCTTTTCTTTTCTATTCTATTCTATTCTTTTCTATTCCATTCAAATTCAAATTTAATCTATTTGAAAATTAGAATTTTGGAAAATGGTTATATTGTTATATTCATTCTATTCTAGTCTTTTCTATTTTATTTTCTATTTTATTCTATTTATTTTTTGTCATTCGAAAACAAATGTATTCTATTGGAAATTCGAATTTTGGAAGATGGTTATATTCTTTCTATTCCATTCTATTCTGTTGTTTTTTCTATTCTATTCTGTTCTATACTATTGTTTTTTTCTCTTGTATTCAATTCTATTCTAGTCAATTCTCTTCTCTTATTTTCTATTCTATTTGAATTTATTTTATTTAAATTTTAGGAAATGGTTATATTCTTTAATTTCTGTTCTATTTTTTTCTATTCTATTCCTTTCTATTCTATTCGAATGGGGCACCATTTCTCCCGCTGACACTAACTATGGGGCACCATTTTTTCTACTGACGCCAACAATTGGCTACAAGTTCTCCTACTGACCCCAATGATGGGGCACTATTCCTTCCACTGATACCAATGATGGGGCACTATTCCTCCCACTGATACCAATGATGGGGCACTATTCCTCCCACTGATACCAATGATGGGGCACTATTCCTCCCACTGATACCAATGATGGGGCACTATACCTCCCACTGATACCAATGATGGGGCACTATTCCTCCCACTGATACCAATGATGGGGCACTATTCCACCCACTGATACCAATGATGGGGCACTATTGCTCCTACTGATACCAATGATGGGACACTATTCCTCCCACTGAAACCAATGATGGGGCACTATTCCTCCCACTGATACCAATGATGGGGCACTATTCCTGCCACTGATACCAATGATGGGGCACTATTCCTCCCACTGATACCAATGATGGGACACTATTCCTCCCACTGACACCAATGATAGGGCACTATTCCTCCCACTGATACCAATGATGGGACACTATTCCTCCCACTGACACTAATGATAGGGCACTATTCCCCCCACTGACACCAATGATGGGGCACTATTCCTCCCACTGATACCAATTATGGGGCACTATTCCCCCCACTGATACCAATGATGGGACACTATTCCTCCCACTGATACCAATGATGGGACACTATTCCTCCCACTGACACCAATGATAGGGCACTATTCCTCCCACTGACACTAATGATAGGGCACTATTCCCCCCACTGACACCAATGATGGTGCACTATTCCTCCCACTGATACCAACGATGGGGCACTATTCCTCCCACTGACACCAATGATAGGGCACTATTCCTCCCACTGATACCAATGATGGGGCACTATTCCTCCCACTGACACCACTCATGGGGCACTATTCCTCCCACTGACACCAATGATGGGACACTATTCCTCCCACTAACACCAATGATGGGACACTATTCCTCCCACTGATACCAATGATGGGGCACTATTCCTCCAACTGATACCAATGATGGGGCACTATTCCTCCCACTGATACCAATGATGGGGCACTATTCCTCCCACTGACACTAATGATGGGGCACTATTCCTCCCACTGATAGGGCGCTATTCCTCAGAAATTCAGCCATGATCATGTATGAAGCGAATACAGAATGGGTTCAGTGTGTAGCATTTATTGAGTAGTAGCAGAACTCATGCAGCTGCCAAGAGCATGGGAAGGAGAGGAAGGATGCATTGCTAGACCCCAGCTCTTCCTCCAAATGTCTAAGCACACAGGTGGTACTGCCTGTGAACTCAGAGAGAGATAGTTCGGCAGTGGCGAGAACAGTTTTATCTGCAGATGCTGCCCATCTGAAGTTAGGGAAGTGTTTACTTATGGCAACCAAGAGGCCTTGACCATTCTACCCACCTTTAAGGTTAAGGCTCCTTTTACTCTTTTTTTGTATATGCCAATGTGTACCGTCATAATGTACATTGCCATGGACTTTACCGTGTTTTTTGTTGAGTTGGTTTTGTTCCTCTGGTTTGAAAGGGATAACTTGGGAAACCTCACTAACAATGCGGCACACTGGGCTTTCCCCAACATACGGTTATGCTGTGTATCCTATAGACAACAATAGTTTTTTTTTGCCTATGTCAGCCAATCTCAACCAGGGTTCTGTGGCACCCCATGGTTCCTTCAGAGGTTTCCAAGGGTTCATTGAGCTGTGGCTGATTAACCTATTCACAACCAGGGTTCTTTCAAAGGTTGCAAGAGGTTCATTGAGCTGTGGCTGATTGACCTATTCTCAAGCAGGGTTCTGTGGCACCCTAAGGCTCCTTCAGAGGTTGCCAGGGGTTCATTGAGCTGTGGCTGATTGCCCTATTCTCAACCAGGGTTCTGTGGCACTCTAGGGTTCCTTTCAAAGGGGTTTATTGAGCTGTGGCTGATTGACCTATTCTCAACCAGGGTTCTGTGGCACACTAGGGCTTCTTCAGAGGTTGCCAGGGGTTTATTGAGCTGTGGCTGATTGACATGTTCTCAACTAGGGTTCTGTGGCACCCTAAGGCTCCTTCAGGGGTTGCCAGGGGTTCATTGAGCTGTGGCTGATTGACCTATTCTCAACCAGGGTTCTGTGGCACCCTATGGTTCCTTCAGAGGTTGCAAAGGATTCATCGAGCTGTGGCTGATTGACCTCTCATTTGCTGGTTCCTGCATAGTTCCAGGATCTTTGGTAGAGTCAGTGGCATGATGGCACTTTTTTTTGCTGACTGTAAGGGTAGGATTCTGACCACTACCGTAAGGGGGCTTTCTTCCCACTGACCTGCAAATTGGAATTGGTTTTAGCAGGAGTTCCTCAAGACCTTAGATTTTTTTTTTAAGGGTTCCTCTGGGGTAAAAAGGTTTAGAAAGGCAGGTCTATGTATTTTGTTTGTATTGAAAAAAAAACAAAACATGTCAACATCTCTAGTCACGGTGTGAATAAGTCCTTAAGATAGAGAATTCTACTGTCACGTGTCACTGGTAGGCATCTCAACAGAACTTCAGCTTAAAGGCCAAGCAATTCTTCTGGATTGTGGCATTCCTTACCTCTGGAAGCTCTGTTGGATAAAATATTAAGGTAACTCATTTCTTATTTTTTATTATATATTATGTTATTAAAGTGGATGTCTTTTAAATGATTTATGGTTTACTTGCTAGCAAAGACCAGTAACCAACAACTGCTATCTTGAAATCTGAAAGCCTCCATATAACTTGGAGATATGAGCCTGCCTTCATGTTGTTCACACTGTTAACATAGATTGGCCTACTTATCCTTGATGTATATTCTGCATCTAATTAAAGTGGAGGCTGTGGCTCCTGAGTCATGCTGTAGATGTCAACTTCTCTTCAAGGCCGGGTACATCACACGCCGATCCATTCTTCAGTCTGTGAAATTGCTTCCCAGCCTCTGTCACCTGGAATTAGAAGCGGAGATGGGTGTCAGCCTGCAGTGTTTTGACACTTGTGGCTTGCCAGACTCGCGAGTGACAGATAGTCAATAGGATCTGATGAGATTTCTCTCTGGCGTGTACATTTCCGATGATGAGGCAGAGGAGGCTTTAACAAACACAGGAGGAGGCTGAGAACAGGAGGTTTCATTAAGCTCAAGGATGCCAAGGAGATATCAGCGAGGAACAGAGCAGACTGACAACATACTTAATAAGATGTTATGAAGTTGCTTTGTCTATCAGGGACACACCATTGTGTCAGTTTTTTTTTTTTTAAAGAGACGACGCATTAGGGAAATAACCTTGTTATCCCATTTAGAAATCAAGTGTCGGTGTCAGGCGGTGAAAAGTCGCACATTGGTCATCCGTGAGGCAGACTCGTGGCGCTTTGTGTCGGCACATTGTGTCTTGTGTTACGTTACGGCTACAACCACTTTAAATCTCCTTTGTTATTGATTTTGGAACTAATCGCTACATTTCATTCTAACAGCCTCAAAAATGTATCTTACAACTTTCACATGTAGAGGGTGTGCAGGACGCCAGGGATGGGTCATGGAAAACAGGTATAGAACACCTTTGATTGGGTTGTAGTCCCTTTAATTGAGGTTGACAAGATAATTAGGTGGGGTAACCAAAAAAAAAAAAAACTGGCACTATCCCCATGCAATTAAAGTCATTAAAAGGTAGGTGGCCACACCTTCTCGCTTAGAGGAGATGATGGGAGGAAGAGGATTTTTAATTTCCAAAAGGAGTACCACAAAGATACAATCTGTTCCAAAAACCACAAGTTTTATTTATACAAAAACTATTAAAACATATGTATCAAAACATATTAAATAGTACAATCGACATGTATTATGATCCTTCTGTGCAGTCAATGCGTGGTCTGATGCATATGAATCGGATATGTATGGATCAACGCATTTCACCCAAACAAGGGGCTTCCTCAGGATCCACTTTTCAATATTGATAAATCTAAACACCAGTAAACAACACAAACAGTGCATTAATCAAACAAAATACATAAAGCACAAACATATACAATACAACTCAAAGTATATCAAAATAAATGGTATTGTTTATGTTATCACATAGCTGAAAACAACCATGTCTAACAGGATATAAAAGAAGGAGAAGTGGAAGGGAGAGGGAGGACAAAAAGTAAAGAAAAAGGGGGAGGGGGGAGAGGGAAGAAAAGGAGGCAAGAGAGGAGAAAAAGAAAAAGAAAAAGAAACGGGGAGTACTCAGGGATTCCCAGCCATGCAGGGTGAGGGGTTCTGTGGTGATCCAAAAAAGAAGAAAAACTGACTTCCTAGGATCATTAAGTCCTCATATGGGACCTGGAATTCAGAGCCTCAGAGATTTTGGGTGGGAGAGAGCCTCCAGCTCTGGCTATGGTTACTTTGGTCCCTAAAGGGTTAAAGGACTGTTAAAAGCAGAAAGCAGCTAGCAGGCTTCCAGAAATATGTGGTGTGGTGCAGGACATGCTTCTGAGAAAAAGCTGTGAACTGTTTGCACTACTGAAACCCTGCTGGACTGTGGTGAACCCCTGGAGCAGGTGGGGACTTTATACCCTGTTAAGGGACAAGGTTCTGCTGGCGGTGAGCCAAAAAGTTTGATTCATACCAGAGGTGGATGGACTGTTCTGTTTGTTTCTATGCTAAAGTAATCTGTTTTTCATTTATCTTTTGAAAAATAAAGACTCTTCTTGGCTGGCTGGTGATCCCGGGCTTCCCAAATATCATAACAGATTTACATGCCCACACAGAGACTTATCTAGCTTCATCACTTGCCTGACTAAGGGGTCATGTGATCGCAATCTCAGCAGTGAAATTGAGGTATTTACAGCATTTATTTTTTTTAAATCACACACAGAGGGGAAGACTACAATAGGAAGCGGGGCTGATGGTGTATACAGGTCAGAGTGGCTTAACAACCACTTTAACCTGAAAATCCGTGGCGTGTTGACAATATGTGAGTATGCTTACAAAAAAAAATTAAAAGTCAGCAGCTACAAATACTGCAGCTGCTGACTTTAAATAATCGGACGCTTACCTGTCCCAGGGTCCAGCGAAGCGGAAGTTCCATTTTTGGGTGGAACTTTAACTTATGATGTTATCAGTCTTCAGCTGGCAGTTGCTTCAGGAGCCAAATACCTCTTTCCAGGAACATGTGCAATGGGAATATTGCTTGTTGTCTGGCTTTTCAGGTTTAAAATCTCACTTGAAGAAGGTAGTCGTTCCCGACTTCAGATCTTCAGCTCTCTCAGTGAACTATTTATGCTAAAGCTGAACTCCAGATATGACAGTTATTGCATCGTTTCAGTGGTCCGGCCTGGCACAATGTAAGCAGAGTATATACAGGGGCCGCAACAAAAGTTATGCAAAGGTAAGCTCCTCCCCCTCCTCCTCCATGTGTGTAGCACACAAACCGGATTGGTCTGGCGATTTTATCTCAGGTTTCATTCGTTAACCACTTGCCGACCAGCTGCCGTCATTATACTGCGGCAGGTCGGCACGTTCCCGCGAACCGTCGTAGCTATATGTCAGCTCCTTTAAGCATGCTCCACTGCACTGTATGGGGTGCCGATGCTCGTGACCGGCGGTCGCGATGACTGCCGGCCACGTGCGATTGCGGGCACGAGAGGCAGAACAGGCACGTGTGTGTGTGTGTGTAAACACACAAATCCCTTTTCTGTGAGGAGAGGAGATGCAGATCGTGAGTTCCTAATATCTAGGAACCACGATCTGTCATCTCCTATAGTCAGTCCCCTCCCCCCACAGTTAGAACACACAGTCAGGGAAAACAGTTAACCCCTTGATCGCCCCCCTAGTGTTAACCCCTTCCCTGCCAGTGACATTTATACAGTAATCAGTGCAATTTTCTAGCATTGATCGCTGTATAATTGTCAATCGACCCAAAAATGTGTCAAAAGTGTCCGATGTGTCCGCCGCAATGTCGCAGTCACGATAAAAATCGCAGATCGCCGCCATTACTAGTAAAAAAAAGAAAAAAAAAAAGAAAAATGCCTTAAATCTATCCCCTATTTTGTAGACGCTATAACTTTTGCGCAAATCAATCTATATACGCTTATTGTGATTTTTATTACCAAAAATGTGTAGAAGAAGGATACATATCGGCCTAAACTGAGGAAAAATTTTGCTTTTTTTAAAAAAAATTGGGAATATTTATTATAGCAAAAAGTACAAAATATTGAGTTTTTTTTTCAAAATTGCCACTCTTTTTTTTTGTTAATAGCGCAAAAAATAAAAACCGCAGAGGTGATCAAATGCCACTAAAAGAAAGCTCTATTTGTGGGAAAAAAAGGACGTCAATTTGAGATAGGTATCGCGCAATTGTCAGTTAAAGCGACGCAGTGCCGTATCACAAAAAATGGCCTGGTCATTGAGCAGCCAAATCTTCCGGGGCTGAGGTGGTTAATAGACACACAGCAGCCAGGCACACAACATTTCCTTTACTTAGAGTCAGTGAATAGCTGTGCAGCTTTTTTTTTTTGGGGGGGGTAGAACTTGGATGGGGTAGGGGTGAGCCTAGGGATACGCCAGAAAACTTTAACTATGACTCCTAAACTGAACCAAAACTTCAGGGAGAAAACATCTTCTTTGAAGTTGTAGATCTGAGCATCAAGCACACAGGAATCCCAAAAGAGATACAGTCCTGAATGCAAAGGGCAGCGACTAAGGGCCTTCCACAGGAGTTAAGGTGGTTGTAACCCTAAAAAAGAAAAAAAAAATGACCCTGTTCCTTTTAAAGCAAGGTATACAGCATAGTGATTGTGCGGGGTCATTTGTCCCTCTCTATGCTGTAAAATACCTGGTTGATCTTGCCTGTCCCTTCGTGTGCTGACCACAGTAATCACAGCTGCTGATCCACGATAGCGTGGTCAGTTTACATGCCTCCATCATCCTGCAGTCTCTCCCTCTCCCCCCCTCTCTCCCTGCCTGTCAGCTTAGGAGTCTATGCTTGTGAGTCATCTCCACCCCGCCCTTCCCCTCCAGTCTCTCCCCCCCCCTACTGGTCAGCTTAGAAGTCTGTGCGTGTGAGTCATCTCCACCCCGCCCCCTCCTCCAGTCTCTCCCCCCCTCCCTGCCTGTCAGCTTAGAAGTCTGTGCATGTGAGTCATCTCCTCCTCACCCCGCCCTTCCCCTCCAGTCTCTCCCTCGCTCCCTCCCTGCCTGTCAGCTTATGAGTCTGTGTGTGTGAGTCATTTCCACTCCGCCCCTCCCCTCCAGTCTCTCCCCCCCTCCCTGCCTGTCAGCTTAGAAGTCTGTGCATGTGAGTCATCTCCTCCTCGCCCCTCCCCTCCCCTCCAGTCTCTCCCTCTCCCCCTCCCCCCATCCCTGCCTGTCAGCTTAGGAGCTTATATCCCTGTATGTTGCGGTCGTTCAGGTGATTATCTAATAGTTTCTTGAAACTATCGATGCTCCCCGCTGAGACCACCACCTGTTGAAGGGAATTCCACATCCTTGCCGCTCTTACAGTAAAGAACCCTCTCTGTAGTTTAAGGTTAAACCTCTTTTCCTCTTATTCCTCCTGTATTGAATTATATGGTAACTGTACTGTTTGCCCTCATGTTGGCATTATATAAATTCTGTATAATAATAATAATAATAATAATATAGTCCACCCAGAAAGGATACTAGTGTAGCAATAACTCACGGTGGAGCTGCTGGTTTTTAGCGGGCTGTTACCGTCACCTTCGTTACCTCAATTTCACCAGAACCGGGTCTAGGGTCCCGTTGAGTTGAATACCAGACAGTGTAGGCACCGGACACTTGGGTATCTTTTCCAATGCTTTAATAAACGTAACTGAAGGAAGTAGCAGGAAAGAGGTAGAAGGAGAGTTGCAGGGAAGTTCAAACACCTTTTCTTGATGTAGTACTAAGAATTGGAATCTTATAGATGAATGTACTTTCCTCTTAGAGTTGAATCTTTGCCCGCCTGGATAGGTTTCTCTCACTAACCTAGCAGCCAGCACGCAGCACGAACAAAAGTCTCTGCCACAGACTTAAATGGAATAGAAACCCGTACAATCCTCTGCCACAGGATGTATTGGTTTACGATGGATAGCAAACACAGCACTAGAACCTTTAAGCCGACCCGGAAGTACTATGCGGTAGGATAACTTCAGGATACGTCCTCCAACTGAGTCACCAGGCCCCTCTCCAGACCAGCACTCTGTATGAGCCTTCCATGACGGGTCCTCTCCTGGGATCTCCTCGGTTGTCCAGCTTCTTCACATAGGACAGACAGCCCAGGACCATTCCCTTGCTGCTGTGGTAGGCCCCAGACAGGCTTCTGGGCCCACCCACATGCTGTAGCAACGTGGGCCTCCCTGTCGGAGGACCACGAGGTAGTACTCCTAGCACATACCTGTCAGCCAGGAGGGCCAGCAGGTGGAACGAAAACGAACCCTAAAACATGGCATCTGTCCCATAAATACCCTCTCCCAGAATGCAACTCGGAGGACCACCTCCACCCAGTTATCTCCGGGACAGAGGAGCACTCATACACTTCAACGTGTTGCCTTTCCAACACCGACCCATGGCGACAACGACATCCACCGGTGCAATGTGAAACTACACGCAACTCAGCCAAGCTGGAACAGAGGCAAATCTGACTATGTATGAAACAGATAACCCACTAAATTTACCTATAAGCAGTAGACTGAAAATCTACCAGCGCTACACTAGCAAAAGCCGTGTCCCCACCTGAACTTCTTCACTATGAATTCCTATCTAGGGGAATAGTTATTGAGGTTAAAATTAAAGACACATGTCCATCAAGTTCAAACCAAATAAATGAGAAGCAGGTTATAAAATGAAATGTCTCCCATCTTTAGAACCCTGAACCCCCAGCGAATACTGAAGAAGTCTGGGAAACTTGTACATTATGGTCCAATTTGCTCCAATAAAAGGAAATGTTCTTCCTCCTGACCCCTACAGGCAATTGGATAATTTGTGTCATTTTCTTTCCTGCTGCTTTAAGTCAATGATAAATACTAACCGTGGCCTATAAAGTTCTGACTGGTGAGTCTCTGCCATCACAGAAGAAGTGCGCTCCGAGCACACCCAGGTGTGTTAAAACAGCGAATGAATATTCGCTGTTGTAACACTGATCCTCCTATCGGCCAATCAGGAAGCCGGTTTTGACAGCGGTCACCCGATTGGCTGAACGGACAGGCAATCCTATTGGATGCCTAGGAGGAGGAGGGAAGGAGCTTGAAGCCACCATGGAGAAGAGGACACAGAGCTGCTGCACCACGCTGCCTGCCACCCCCACCGCCGTTGATGGGGTAAGTGCCGGACCGACCGGCAAACAGCAGGGGGGTACCGCTCGGAGGGGGGGGGCGCCGCCCTGGGGGGGGGGGGGGGGCGGTGCCACTGCTACTCACCTCTCTGCAGCTCACATCTCCAACCTTCCCTCCATTTAGCCTTCTTCAGACTTTTCATTGGCTGACACTTCTAGGAGAGTCCAAAGGCTATATCCTCCACTGTGGCTCCTTTCTTGGGACCCCTACATCTCTATGGGACACAACCATGGTTTAGGGCAGGGGTCTCCAAACTTTCTAAACGGGGGGGGGGCAGTTTACTACCCTTCAGGGGGGCCAGACTGTGGCCAATGGGAGTAGAAAAGACCCTGACCTTAGCAGGAAAAAAAAATTACTCCAACTTTGGTGTTAGTGGGAGGAATTGTGCCCCATGGTTGGTGTCATTGGGAGGAATTGTGCCCCATGGTTGGTGTCATTGAGAAGAATTGTGCCCCATGGTTGGTGTCATTGGGAGGAATTGTGGCACATCATTTGTGTCATTGGGCTCAATTGTTGGTGTCAGTAGGAGGAATTGTGCCCCATTTTTGGTGCCAGTGGGAGGAGTCATGACCCATCATTGGTGTCATTGGGAGGAATTGTGCCCCATCTTTGGTGTCAGTTGGAAGAGTTGTGCCCCATCATTGGTGTCCTATTTCCGAGTCTACCAGTTCATTTTTTTTTAGGCAACTGGCAGGGTCTTCACCAATGCACAGGACTGACCAGAATATTGTGTTATTTTGTTGTTTTCAGTTTGTTAAATGGTAGCAAAATGTTATTTTTTATTTTTACTCCCTGGAAGAGCGCCCCAGGAACCAAGCTGGTACAGCTCATCCTACTTGAGCTGAAAATTTGGTATATTAAATACTCCGGATTTTTGGGTCACCTGCGTAGCTGAACTGGAGAAATGATGCCAGAAATGATGCAACCCTTGGTATGTTCTTTAAACGTAAAGAAACACAGAAAAAGAAGTCCTTGACCCTTTTGCAAAACTGTACAGCACCATGTATTTTGGCACATACAAAAATGCAAAAATTCTTAATGCAAAATTGCTCCTCACCAAATCGTACGGAACCATTACTGTTCAATGGCGCCCCCACGCGTCTGCTAATGTGCACGTTTTTGCATGTGCCAAAATGCATGGTGCTGCAGCACCATGCAGTTCGGTGTGGTGCGATTTTTGAAGAAGCTTCTGCTTTTGCACATTTCTCTCGCGTAGAGCAGCCCATTGGAATAAAAGTGATATCCTACACCCCAACACATCAAACGCAGCCACTGTGCCCATCGAACGCAGCCAATGTGGCCATCAAACGCAGCCACTGTGCCCATCGAACGCAGCCAATGTGACCATCGAATGCAGCCACTGTGCCCATCAAACGCAGCCACTGTGCCCATCGAACGCAGCCACTGTGCCCATCGAACGCAGCCACTGTGCCCATCAAACGCAGCCACTGTGCCCATCGAACGCAGCCACTGTGCCCATCGAACGCAGCCACTGTGCCCATCGAACGCAGCCACTGTGCCCATCGAATGCAGCAAATGTGCCCAACAAACGCAGCCACTGTGCCCATCAAACGCAGCCACTGTGCCCATCAAACGCAGCCACTGTGCCCATCGAACGCAGCCAATGTGCCCATCGAACGCAGCCAATGTGCCCATCGAATGCAGCAAATGTGCCCATCGAACGCAGCCACTGTGCCCATCGAACGCAGCCACTGTGCCCAATCGAACGCAGCAAATGTGCCCATCAAACGCAGCCACTGTGCCCATCGAACGCAGCCACTGTGCCCATCGAATGCAGCAAATGTGCCCAACAAACGCAGCCACTGTGCCCATCGAATGCAGCAAATGTGCCCATCGAACGCAGCCACTGTGCCCATCGAACACAGCCACTGTGCCCATCGAACGCAGCCACTGTGCCCATCGAACGCAGCAAATGTGCCCATCGAACACAGCCACTGTGCCCATCGAACGCAGCCACTGTGCCCATCGAATGCAGCAAATGTGCCCATCAAATGCAGCCACTGTGCCATCAAACGAAAATGTAGAATACAATGAAACAAAGAACCAAAAAACATTGTAAATACAATATACATCCATGGCTGGCAACCACAACACGATGACACCATTTATTACCGCTTACCAGTAGGAGCGACCTTAATATAGCCATCTGGCAGCAAGGGCAAAGCAAGGAAATAAATGAGCAGAAGTGAGACGGCGGGCAAATAAAGGCCGCAGTCAGAAGTTTCTTTTATTTTTATGACCACACAAGTCATTGGCGTGTTACGTTTTCTGTTGTGCCATAAAAAAAAAAAATGAAAAACACAAACACGGCACGCCTTGCCTTTCTTCTCCTTCCAAAATTCTCTAATGAGCCCCGAACAGGTTTTTATTCTGAAGTTATCTTCTGGCACCTGATGATACAAAGAAAAGGGGATTTAATTAATCACAGGTGAAATACCTTGGATTCCTTCCAAGTCGGTTTAATTGCCAGGCTCTGATCTTCATTTTCTTTTCTTGCGATGAACCCCCTCAAGAAATTTACGATTAGGTAATTATCAAGATGAATAAAGAGATACTTAAAAGGAGATGAGAGAGGAGAGAGAAGAGTTTAAGTCTGATTCTCTTTGTTTAAGAATCCTATTTATCACTACGCAAACATTTCACGAGACGGAACCTCGGCGGTCCCTTGGGGAGCTTAAATATCTCCGAAAACAACGTATGTTATAGCAAAAGGTGGCTCTTCAGAACGTGAGCTGAAGGAGAACTCTTGTGCCTTTTGAAATGTAATCTGGTAATACGGGGGAAACCTTTCCAATTCAACTTGAATGTACCCTATTGAATAGTAAATGTAACACTGCTTGCATGGTATTATGTGTAAATAGTCCTTTCTTCCACCCCTCTCTGAGAAGAATTACCTCCTTGAGTGCAACTCTTGAGCAGAGACTACCTGTCTCAGCACCGGATTGACTTGAATGAGGAATTTCTTTTGACCTATTTCCATGGCCGTGAACTTAGTCAAAGAGGAACACAAACAGAACCAATGTTTACTCACCAATTTTATCGTATCCTGACCAAAAGCATGCCGTGAAGGCCTTTATAGCCCAACTCCAGGAAACGTAAAAATGATCTGACACAGTCTGGGGTTAGGATCAGAGACTAGTAGCTACACGCTCACCGGCCACTTTATTGGGTCCACCTTGTTAGTACTAGGTTGGACCCCCTTTTGCCTTCAGAACTGTCTTAATCCTTTTGCGGCATAGATACAACAAGGTGTTGGAAACATTCCTCCGAAATTTTGGTCCACATTGACATGATAGCATCACGCAGTTGCTGCAGATTTGTCGGCTGCACATGCGTAAAGCCAGTCTCTCGTTCCACCACATCGCAAAGGTGCTCTACTGCAATGGTCATCAACTCCTGTCCTCAGGGCCCACTAACAGGCCAGGTTTTATGTATTACCATGGGGGAGATGAAGACTAGAATACTGCAATCACTGAGCAGCAAATTATATCACCTGTGATGTATTTCAGTTATCTTGCAAACCTGGCCTGTTAGTGGGCCCTGAGGACAGGAGTTGATGACCATTGCAGTAGAGCACCTTTGCGATGTGGTGGAACGAGAGACTGGCTTTACGGATGTGCAGCCGACAAATCTGCAGCAACTGCGTGATGCTATCATGTCAATGTGGACCAAAATTTCGGGTTGAGGACCACTGCTCTATTGGATGAGATGTTGTGAGTGTGGAGGACATTGGAGGACAGGGACCTTATTGTCCAGTGGTGAGATGATTGGAGCTTTGTGACCTGGTGCATTATCCTGCTGGAAGGAGCCATCAGAAGATGGGGGACACTGTAGTCAAAAAGGGATGGACATGGTCAGCAACAATACCCAGGTAGGTCGTGGTGATGATTAAACCATGCTCAATTGGTACTAAGGGGCCCAAAGTGTGCCCATCCCCCACACCATTACACCACGACCACCAGCCTGAACCATTGATAATAGGCAGGATGAATCCATGCCTCAAATTCTGACCCCACCATCTGAATGTTGCAGCTGAAATCGAGATCCATCAGACCGGGCAACGTTTTTCCAATATTCTCTTGTCCAATTTTGGCGATCCTGTGCCAATCGTAGCCTCAGTTTTGGGTTCTTAGCTGACAGGAGTGGCAGTCGGGGTGTGGTCTTCTGCTGCTGTAGCCCATCTGCTTCATGGTTGGATGCGTTGTGTGTATAGAGATGGTATTCTGCATACCTTGGGTGTAACGAGTGGTTATTTGAGTTACTGTTGCCTTTCTATTATCTGGAACCTGTCTGCCCATTCTCCTCTGACCTCTGACCTCAACCAGGCATTTTCCTCCACACAACTGCCACTCACTGGATATTTTCTCTTTTCCCACCATTCTCTGTAATCCCGAGAGATGGTTGTGTGTGAAAATTCCAGTAGATTAGCAATTTTTTAAATACTCAGACCAGCCTGATTTCACCCGATCCACGAATAGCCCTGCTGAACCCTTGGAGCTGACCAGAAACCAATGCCGCCTGCCCTTCTCTATCATGACTGCTGCGAAGCAGACAATAGCCAAAGCTTGGAAGACGTCCACCCAAGCAATGATACACACCAAGATAGAGGCAACGCTCCAGGACAAGGTGAGACAATACTCCAAAATCTGGCAAGCTTGGTTAGATAGATATTTGCCCCCTAATTTTGAAGCCTTCATTATGACTTAGCTGTCATGTTATTCTTGTCAGTTGACTGTGCTCTTGGGACCGTGGCTGGTTCAATTCCAGAACCATCCTTTTCTCTTTACCCCCCCCCCCCCCCATTCTTCTCCCACTACTTCTCTACCTTTTTCTCTTGTTTATTAGTACATTGCTGGATAATTCGCCAACTTTGCTTGGTCCTAGCTTTCTCCTGGGCCATGGCTGGGGTGGGCCAATCCAAACGTCAGCTCTTTGTCTTTTTCTACCTCTACTCTAGCTATTAGGTTGCTAACAACCATCAATTGACAGACTGTCTTTGTTCATTAATCGATTGGCCTATTGTGTGTTCAGTTGTCATTTGTTTTTACATGTTAATGGAACTTGATATTTTAGCTCTACATGCATGGAGGCATTGTTTATTTATGATAGCTGTTATGTTACATGTGATGGCTTTGGTGATACTCAATTTAATTAAATATTTGAATACAGAAAGATTGGATCTCCCTGCCTTTTAGGCCAACGGTCCTGTGCTGCCCCACTCCTTCCCCAGTGTCATAGTCAGTACCAGGTCGCTTTCCTCAGGATGGCCCCACCAAGAGGTGAGCAAACCGGGGTCTAGTAGCAGATATAGTAGGTAGGGATCAAGCAGAAGCGTAATCATTAAACAAGCTAAAGGTCGGCAACGGAGGTAAAAGAGGAAAGACTCCCTAGTGTCGCACATCCATGAAGTCTAGTAGTACTGATAAGAGCGGCAACCTCAGCCTGGCCTCTCGCCAGGCCACGCCCCTAACACATTTCGCTCCGCCCCCCCAGAGCTTAGTCATGGGGATCAGTCAGTAACAGGTGGTTGCAGATTGGGATCAAGCAGAAGTGTAGTCGTGGAACAAGCCAGAGGTCGGTAACGAGTGGTAGTGAAGATACGGACAGGGCCGTCTTTAAGGCAGGGCAAAAGGGGCAGCTGCCCTGGGCCCTGTCATTGTTGTGGGGCCCAAAGCAGGTGCCTCATATTTGCCAACTTTCCCAGTTTAAATTCCCTCATCCCTTGAGGTTTTAGTCTCATGCTGTGTCCTAATATCTCAGTGTGAAGTTCTGTTATTAATGCTGCCCAGCTCTGCCTTGTTGTTGTGTACAGATGACTCACCTGCAGACCCTGTGTTTACATGTAAATACCGGCATTGAAATGTAAATAGTAGCGTTATTCATATGTAATAGATCAGCAGCATTCTATGTAAACAGAGGTGGTATTCATATGTATATCATGCCCCCTGAGCTCATATCCACCATCACTTATACTGAATGCTGCCCACTGGGGAGATAAAGGGGCATGCTTGAAAGTCCTGCCTACAACTGCTGTCATTAGGCCTACTATCAGCCTGTTCTGCAAAGGTAAGCAAATTAGTGGGGGGAGGGTAGTGTGTGGTGTGCAGAGGTAGTCAGAGAAGGAATTACAATTTGGGGTGCACAGGTGAGCAAGGTCCAGTCCATGGTGTGCAGCCAGTGAGGAGATGATGTGCTGTAACCTCTAGCAACCAATCAGTAAGCAGTAATGATGTGCAGTAACCAATCAGTGAGCAGTACTGATGTACAGTAATCTCTAGCAACCAATCATTAAGCAGAAATCATGTGCTGTAACCTCTAGCAACTGATCAGTGAGCCGAAATGTGTGTTGTAACCTCTAGCAACCAGTCAGTGAGCGGTAATGATACACTGTAACCTCTGGCAACCAATCGCAATCACTGTCTGATCTGATTCAGTAAACTGATTTTGAGTCTAGCTGCTAATTTTTATATGTCTCAGAGCAGGTGGAGAGCAAAACTACATGGGGGGGCCCCAAGAAAATTTTTGCCCAGGGTCCAATCAATATTAAAGACGGCCCTGGATACGGAGGGCAGCAGATGTGACAAGAGCGAGATATTGGCTGGAGAGGGTACAATAGTCTGACAAACAGGCAGGAAGTGCAGTGGCATGGCTTAAATAGGAAGTTCATGGGAGGAGCAAATAGTTCCAGGTTCACCAGAAATAAGGTTCAGGCCAAGATTGTTCAAGGAATTGTCCAGGGAGTTGTCCATCATCTCAGGTGGCTCAGCAAGAAGAGATATTGTCACTCTCCAGATACAACAGAGGTTGCAGGTTCAGATCAGGGTCCTGACATTATCCTTTTGCAGTGGGGCTTTACCTGAACTGCGAGAGTTAGTTGCTTGTTTAGGTCTATGGGAATTCTCCGGGAAGTCCTAACATCATCAAGACCAAAGGCTGTCCATTGAATTACATTGAACTCGAAGATGCCAAGGGACAGTCCACCGCCAGAACGTGGGAGAGCTTCATCTACTTGGGTATTGGAGGATCAGGTAAGTAAAAATGCTTTTTTTCTTTCCTAGACTATGCTGCAAGGGATAATTTTCAAGTTTCTTAAGTTGAGCTTTAAAGGCCCAATTGAAAAAAAATTAAAAACTTAGTATATATTTAGAACTTGACCTAGTCGCAGACAGCAGGGCAGGCACTCAGATGAGCTGGGAAGCTGGCATCAGCAGGCAGGAGCGTGGTTGTGGAAAAGCCAAGGTCATTAACATGCGGGCAGCGAGGTACAGAATCAGGAACAGAACCAAGTCAAGGGCGAACCGCGTCGGGGGAGGAGCCAGGTAAAATAATCCGAGATCAGGTCAGGAGAAGGCTGAGTCAGCAACCAAGGGAACATATCAGAGGTAAGCAGGATTCAGGGAACAGCTGAAGACCAGTCAGCATTAAAGCACAGACAGAGTCCTTCTTAAATAGCCCGCCTGGCGCCAAGATGCCTCGTGCGCACGCCCGTTAGCGTGCGAGCATTTCCACGCGCCATTCTGTTGCATGCATGCGCATATCTATTGGCAAGACATCATCCAGGAATTCCCTGACAGGGACATTCCTCAAAAGCTTGTCCCGAAAAATTGTATGTTAGCGCAAATAAAAAAAGTATCACAGACAATACAAATTGTTTCTAAAAATAAATATATAATCATTTTTAACTAATTTTAACAAACATAGCCACCCTAGAACAGTCTGAGAACAGCAGAAAAAGCTTGTATCTGAGAGATAAAACAAAGGAAGAGAGAGAGACAGAAAGTACATTCTACTTATATTTAAACATATTGCATTCATTTTATTTTATCAAAAAATGTGAGTTTACTGTCACTTTAAAATCCCATTGAAATCGGTGGGAAATAAATCTTGCTAAATTTTGCCCATTTTTAAAACTCGCTGAGAAATAAATATAATTGAAAGTACAAAGTAAAATGATGTGTCGCACCCTGATGTTTAGGCAGGGTTGCTAACAAATTTAGTTACCAGGTAATAGTTTCCTTGGTCAATTGATTTCACCCTAATTCTGGAATTGCTGCACTTCTCTTTTCTGTCACTAGGTGGCCGGGTATCTGGTGACATTAGATAAGACAAGGGCATTGCAAGGACAGATTAGGAATGAATGGGGTGTCTCAGCCAATGGGCAGGTATATTCTTGGGTCCCTTGGCCTGCTGAGAGAACCTATTTATTTGGGTGGAGTCAGGTGATCGGGGGGCTGTGCCACCTGGACGGCTGTCTGGGTGGTTGTGTGTTGTATTGCCCCAGGTTGCTAGGCCAGAAGATTAAGTCCCAGTGGTGGCTGGTGCTCAGACTTTTTGGGGGGGGGGTGCAAACAAACTAAAAAATTCTGAAAAAAAAAAACAACAATTGAAGCCTCACTGTGCCTAACAAACGCAACCACTGTGCCCATCAATTGCAGCCACTGTGCCATCAAACGCAGCCACTGTACCATCAAATGCAGCCACTGTGCCCATCAATTGCAGCCACTGTGCCATCAAACGCAGCCACTGTGCCATCAATTGCAGCCACTGTGCCCATCAAATGCCGTCACTGTGCCCATCAAACGCAGCCACTGTGCCATCAAACATTGCCACTGTGCCATCAAATGTTGCCAATGTGCCATCAAACACAGCCACTGTGCCCATCAATTGCAGCCACTGTGCCATCAAACGCTGCCAGTGTGCCATCAAACGCGGCCACTGTGCCCATCAATTGCAGCCACTGTGCCCATCAATTGCAGCCACTGTGCCCATCAAATGCCACCAATGTGCCCATCAAACACAGCCACTGTGCCCGTTAAACACTGCCACTGTGCCCATCAAATGCTGCCACTGTGCCACTGTGCTATCGAATGCCGCCACTGTGACCCCCCCTGCCCACTCGCCGTCTGCCCGGCACTTAACCTGTCTCGTTGGGGTACCGGGTGATGGCGGCGAGCGGTGTCCTCCATGCGTCTCCTCCCGTCCTCTCCTCCTGATAGGCGTCCAATCACAGCACCTGTTGTTTCAGACCTGGTAACAGACCTGAGCACCTGATTGGCGGAGAGGCGGTTCAGTGTTAGGAAAGTGAATATTCATTCGATTTTCTAATACACCTGGGTGGACTGCAAGCTCCAAGCATGGCGCTCGCAGGTCACCTATTTTGAAGCCTATTAGAACCTCTGGCTCCAATCAGGTGCTTCAAAAACCCCCCTGCCGCTATATTTCAGGCACCCAGCAGCCAAAAAAGTGAGTGCCAAGCCAGGGACCTAACGTGTCAGCGGGGGTGACGCTTGAGGACTATCTGTGAGTGCCAAGCCAGGGACCTAACGTGTCAGCGGGGGTGACGCTTGAGGACTATCTGTGAGTGCCAAGCCAGGGACCTAACGTGTCAACAGGGGTGACACTTGAAGAGTATCAAGCCAGGGACCCAGCAGGGAAGCGGGGGTGGCGCTTGAGGATGATACTGAGTGCTAAAGTGGAAGAGCTCAGGGGGTCCCGTGGCTAGTGGATCCGAAGTCTAGTGAGAGAGACTGGGAGCTCGTTGAGTGAAGACCCCCAGTGATTGAGTGTGGGGGTAAGGAGAACTGTTTGTGTTGCAAATAGTTGAATACCATTACTGTTAGTAACAGCTACAAGATTGTTGCCATAGGAGACAGCGGTCCTACCTATACAGAAGTGGTGTCCGGCTGGAGGCCTTCACCTGTATAGCTGTCCACCTATAGAAGTCTCGGAGTCTGCTAATTATCTTTGCATCTAACTAAGGGTGTCCTGGCCCTAACCCTCTCTCCCACAGTTCTGTGACAATAAATCTCTTTGCATTCAAAAAGTGTCTGGCGCCCACCTGTTCATCTTGCAATACACCCACCATGCCGTGTAACCCACTCTAACAAGAAGGATGTCAGCTGTCCCTTAGTCTGGAGGTCACTATTGGGCCTAAAGAGGCCCCCCCGGGGACTTTGCTACAGATGATTTGTAAGATTGTCCTTAACATTTGTAAACAGTGAACATTCACCAATAAAACTTGGAGAGGATTAGAAATGTGCCTTTCAGGCAAAAATATTCTTTTTCAAACCCTGAAAAATTCCTCCTACTTTTCCCTCGAAACGTAATAAATGCTTCCAATGAACCAGATCTGGAAATTGTGCTTCGTTTCCATCTTTCTTTCTGCTGTTTATGTTTTGAAGGTTTTTTACGGCGTTTCATTTGCTTCACTAATATGAGTGACACCAATATGACAACTTGAGCAGCAACTGACATCAGTGAAGTGAAGCGATTAAATATTAATCTCCCGGTGATGTAATGGGGCTTTCAAGGATCAGCAGAAATGTAAGAGGAAATGGTGAGTTTATAGAATTAGGAGGGAGTAGACGGCAATCTCTACAGCAAGTTGTCATCCGCAGAAAGTGCCGAATACCCGAGCCGTCTTATAGGAAGAGCAGGTGAGAGGCCGTCCAATCTCTTCAAATCTCCTTCCTATAAGAAAACTACGATGTGGATTCGTTTATCTCCGTTATAAAGCTGAATTCCAGGTATGGATATTTCTACAGTGGGTAGAGAAACAATCCCCCCACCCCTTAAAATAATCCCATTATGTTCCTTTGCAGCCTAAAACGAAGACAGATACCGTTTTTGTTTCATCCAACTGTATTTACTCAGTGCAACTTATAACATCAAAGTGAAAGATAAAACACCAACAAGTCAGAGAAAAAAAATAAAAAATTAAAAAACAGAAATGCTGAGTTGGAAAAAGGATCCCCCCCGCTCCCTCCTAAAAAAAATGACTTGTAATCTCAATCAGGTGTAGCTAATCACCTTCACAATGGCACACAAAGCCATCTAACTTTCAACTGTGATCAGCTGCGGTCATTTTGATTAGCTCAGCATGAAAATAGCTTTTCTGGAGCATTTCAGTCCCCGTTGGTGCAACCGAAGCAAACAATCACCTACGGGTGGCAAGGCGCTGTCACCAGGATCTCCTGGATACATTTGTGGACAGGCACAATTCAGGAGATGGATACAAAGGCTTTAACACCAACATGTGGGGAAAAAATAAATCAAAAACAGAATCACTGAGTTGGAAAAAGGATACCCCCCCCCCCATGTCAGTATTTTTAATTGTTTGCTTCAATTGCACTACCAGGGACTGAAATGCTCCAGGAAAGTTTGTTTCATGCTGAGCTTATCAAATGATCACAGTTTAAAGTCAAATGGCTTTGTGTGCCATTGAGAAGGTGACTGAGGGGACACCTGACTGAGTGGTTCTGTTTTTGATCTTTTTTTTTTCATTATCTGAAATGTTAGTGTTTCATCTTTCACTTGGATATTATAAGTTGCACTGAGTAAATACAGCTGGATAAAACAAAACTGTGTCTGTCTTCATTTTAGGCTGCAAAGCAACAAAATGTAGGGGGGGATTCTTTTCTATACCCACTGTGTGTGTGTGTATATATATATATATTTACATATATACAGTATATTGCAAAAAGTATTGGGACGCCTGCCTTTACACACACATGAACTTTAATGTCAGCGTAGTCTTAGTCCGTAGCGTTCAATATTGAGTTGGCCCACACTTTGCATTTGTGAG
Source organism: Lithobates clamitans (assembly GCA_037952925.1). NCBI lineage: Eukaryota > Metazoa > Chordata > Amphibia > Anura > Ranidae > Lithobates > Lithobates clamitans. Next base: position 740,925 of record JBBGZY010001541.1, read on the forward strand.
GTCAGACACTGATGTTGGATGAGAAGGCCTGGCTCTCAGTCTCCGCTCTAATTCATTCCAAAGGTGTTCTATAGGGTTGAGGTCAGGACTCTGTGCAGGTCAATCAAGTTCCTCCACCCCAAACTCGCTCATCCATGTCTTTATGGACCTTGCTTTGGGCACTGGTCCAAACCATTTGGTGGAGGGGGGATTATGGTGGGGGGTTGTTTTTCAGGAGTTGAGTTTGGCCCCTTAGTTCCAGTGAAGGGAACTCTTAAGGCGTCAGTATACCAAGACATTTTGGACAATTTCATGCTCCCAACTTTGTGGGAAGAGTTTGGGGACGGCCCCTTCCTGTTCCAACATGACTGCGCACCAGTGCACAAAGCAAGGTCCATAAAGACATGGATGAGCGAGTTTGGGGTGGAGGAACTTGACTGGCCCGCACAGAGTCCTGACCTCAACCCGATAGAACACCTTTGGGATGAATTAGAGAGGAGACTGCGTGCCAGGCCTTCTCGTCCAACATCAGTGCCTGACCTCACAAATGCGCTTCTGGAAGAATGGTCAAACATTCCCATAGACACCCTCCTAAACCTTGTGGACGGCCTTCCCAGAAGAGTTGAAGCTGTTATAGCTGCAAAGGGCGGAGCCAACTCAATATTGAACCCTACGGAAGAAGACTGGGATGTCATTAAAGTTCATGTGCGTTTAAAGGCAGGCGTCCCAATACTTTTGGCAATATAGTGTATATTTGCAGTAAATATCAGCATCGGAGTGCATGGTGCTACTAACAGAGTTGGGCGATCTGGGAAAAGGAAACCTGAGAAAGCGGCGGCTCCTTCAGACGTAAGCGCTCCATGAATGATTGGCTGTACTGTGTAATCCCCTAACAGATCAGACCGATCGGCATGCAAATGTTGAATATAGAATGCGGTGAAACGGCAAATTCTTCTGATCTGCTCACCCTTCCTGATGGGACCGGCAATTGCTCATTTCTGGTCACATACATCAGCCAGGTACCTCATGTGTAAGATGCAGCAATGGACGTCCCTGAGACAAATGAGTTAACAATAGACTACATCTCCTCCAGAACCCGGCAGGAGCGCAGATGCTGACCCGACCTCAAGAGCAGAGCATGAAAGATTAAAGTCATAAATACAATTTATAATGGTGGCCTCATTGAATCATATCTCAAGGTGGATGAATGGAACATAGCAGAGATCACAAAGGGCACGGCCCTAACGTAATGTATCAAGTCATCACTGGAGACATCCTTCGCCGGATCAATCCCTTACATGCTGAACTCACCAAATCAGCAATTTGAAGATGAGGATGTGAGAAATGTGCAGATGGACCCACCGGCGTGATTTGCTCATAGAGGTATCAATCATATGTTTCGTAAGGTTCAAATTTCTAATTAAACTATCCTGGCTGATACAATTAGCTCATATCTCAATAGATCAACATTTATTAAGCCAAAGTGACTTTGATCGAAGATAAAAATAAAAGGTTCAAGTCCTTAGGTCTGCACTATCAAGAAAGGATCATATTGGAGGATAAAGCAAATGTAGCGCTACCACCTAAAGAGCTGCTGAGTTTTGGGTCCCCCTATAGTCTGCACAGCCAGGCAACACGCATTTTCCAAGGCACAGTCCATGGTTTTGGTTTTTCGGATTTATAAGGGATTTTAACTTGGATAGGGTAAAGGGGTTATGGGATGCCCAACATGACTGAAGTATAACAAAACGAGGACAATTTACTTTCTCTAGATTTTCTCTGGATTTTTTTAAGCAAAGTCCCAACTTGTAGGAGCTCTCGGTCCCCTTAATGAAATATACCGGCAGACCTAGCTACAGTATCTGATTCCAGGACAAGGGATTGGGTAAGCAATAAACTGTCCCCTGAAGACTTGCCAAAAACTTGCATGTAGTACACTTTGCCTTTATAGGCCCAGAGGTTGTGAAGAGGTACTCACACTGTCCTTGTCCTCCAGCTATGGATAGAACTGCTATGTTTAGAACTGCTTTCAGGCCTTCTGATGGGCTGGTTCCTTTCCAGGGAATGAAGGCTGTCCTTTTTCCCGGTGGACTGTAGGTCAGTGGAGGGCTCTCTCTGTCAGCTTTCCTCCTTCCTCCAACCTCCAGCTTAGACCTCCTCTGGGGTCCCCTCCCAGGCCACACAGCAGCACCTCAACCATCCATCTTCCACCTGACTTCCCTTCTTGCCAGGCTTCCCAATATTTATGGGCTGGTTCAGCCACCCTGCCCTGGCCTCCTGCCTGGGGATTGGCGAGATTCCTGTACATATTCTGATCAGCACCTCCTGGCCTCCATCCACTAGCTTCTAGAAAATTCCCCAAGCTTCTAGAACCAGGGGGAGGTAACAGAGGCCTGCAGAGCCCTCCAGCCTGACCTAAAGTAAACCCTCTGACTCACACCCAAGCTTCTAACAAGCCTCTATCTACTCTACACAACTATGTACACAAGGGGGTGCTACACATATATTATCTTATTCTAACCTGTGTAACCTGAGATATGTCTATTCTTATTGGTAAAGAAAATGAACTTTGGGTTATGCTCTAAATGGTAACAAAGGTGAGGTTCCCATCTCAGTTCCTGGCTCACATCCTGCCCTATGTAAAGTGGATCTTCACCCATTGAAATTGCTTTATTGCTCCTGGTTCTTCCCACCTCCCTCTTACAACAATTGGGTACTCCTTCCTTGCTTTTAGAAAGTTTCTAGCCTTTGAGGCCAGAATGACATAGGGACACCTCGCTGCCTCTTGGGATGTCCACGTCATACATACCAAGAGGCAGTTTTAATAATGGTCGTATGTGCACTACTGGATTCCCACACATGCAAGTGCACACACCGAAATGAATAAACTAATGCCAGGGCTTAACAATGATGGGATCTACAAATCTATGTTTACATTTTAATTATTTGCATATTCTCTTTCTTTAACATAATATAGTAGAAAAAACATCCTGTCAGGACTCAGGTCAGGACCCGGGTCACCCGCTGGAGGCACTATTATTCCTGGAGCTGAAGGGTGCAGTTCCGGTGGCCACCAGCAAGTGTCTCCCAGCAGCCAGCTTATCCTAGTAATTAGGCTCCAACTGATACTGGCTGCTGGGAAGGTATTTAATTCCTCCCTTGATGAAGATTGGTGCTTTAGTGTTCTACCTGTAAGCCATGTCCCTGCTAGATACCTGTATATAGTATCCTTTACACATCCACTTCCTTGCAACTCTCCCAGAGCAGGGAATCATCAGAAAAACTGTAAATGAAACAGAGCAAGCACAATGGCAAACTGTAAGATCCTCATAAATTCTTTTAATTGGTTAATATAAATATATTGTACCCAAAATGGTAGAGAAGACACATAATTTGCATAAGGAACATCTGATCTTTCCATTAGTGTCTCACTTGAAGACCAACCTCTAATATACAGACTAACACATTTCAAGGTAACACCTCTTAATCAATTCGCATTTTGAGGAAGTGTCTCTTCATCAGAACCAACACACGTTTTGAGGTAGCACCTCTTTATCAGAGTCAACTCGTGTTTAAAGATGGTACCTCTTCGTCAGAGTCAACTCGTGTTTAAAGATGTGACCTCTTCGCCAGAGCTAACTCGCATTTCAAGATGATACCTCCTCATCAGAGCCAATTTGTGTTTCAAGTTAGCACCTCTTCATCAGCACCAACTCGCATTTCAAGATGACACCTTTTGATCAGCGCCAACCCGTGTTTTAAGATGCCACCTCTTCATCAGAGGCAACTCACGTTTCAAGGAAGCAACTCTTCATCAGAATCAACTTGTTTTTCAAAATGGCACCTCTTTATCAGAGTCAACTTGCATTTCAAGATGGCACCTCTTCATCGGCGCCAACTCGCGTTTCAAGGTAGCAACTCTTTATCTGAGTCAACTTGCGTTTCAAGATGGCAACTCTTCATCAGTCAACTCATGTTTTAAGATGGCATCTCTTCATCAGAGCCAACTGACATTTCAAGATGACACATCGTCATCAGCGCCAACTAGTGTTTTAAGATGCAACCTCTTCATTAGTGGCAATTCTTGTTTCAAGGAAGCAACTCTTCATCAGAGTCAACTTGTGTTTCAAAATGGCACCTCTATATCAGAGTCAACTCGCGTTTCAAGATGGCACTTCTTCATCAGCGCGAACTCGTGTTTCAAAGTAGCAAATCTTTATCAGAGTCAACTTGCAATTCAAGATGGAACCTCTTCATCAGTCAATTCATGTTTCAAGATGGCACCTCTTCATCAGAGCTAACTCGCATTTCAAGATAGCACCTCTTAATCAGAGCCAACTCGTGTTTCAAGATGGTACCTCTTTGTCAGAGCTAACTCGTGTTTCAAGATGGCACCTCTTCATGAGAGCCAACTGGCATTTCAAGGAAGCACTTCTTCATCAGAGCCCACTCGTGTTTCAAGATGGCACCTCTTCGTCAGAGCTAACTCGCGTTTCAAGATAGCACCTCTTCATCAGAGCCAACTCATGTTTCAAGATGGCACCTCTTCGTCAGAGCTAACTCGCGTTTCAAGATAGCACCTCTTCATCAGAGCCAACTCGTGTTTCAAGATGGTACCTCTTCGTCAGAGCAAACCTGCGTTTCAAGATATCACCTCTTTATCAGAGTCAACTTACATTTCAGGGAAGCACCCCTTCATCAGAGTCAACTCGTGTTTCAAGATGGCACCTCTTTATCAGATTCAACTCACTTTTTGAAGTAACATCGCATATGGATTAACCGCAGTTCATAATTTTAAGTAACTGAACAGTTTTAATGCAAAGACATAAATACGTAGACACACACATAGAGGTGCAGGAGCACAATATCCCCTCCTCTGGGAAATACTCAAAAGCCAATAATATTGGAAGTATAAACATTTATATCAGGCAACACTGAATAGGTAATCAATATACAAGAACCTCAGACAAATGTTACCTGATATACTGTAAATGTTTATACTTCCAACACTATTGGCTTTTGAGGTTTTCCCCGAGGAGGGGATATTGGATTGATATTACATTGTAAGATGTCCTTATGTTTTTTTCTAGCTCTGATGAAGGGGATGCTCTTGGATCCCCAGAATCCATTGGATACTTTTTGGATTGACAGAAAGTTGTATCTGGATATCTTAGCAGTGGTGTCACACTTAGATTTCCATGTTTGTTACAAAGGTGGACTTTAAACATCCGCCAATCATATGGATCCCTAAAATGACGGGCTTCACCGTGATTTGAAATTTGAAATCACCGAGCATTCCTTATACAAAGACATGAATAGGTAGACAGATACACACAGAGGTGTAGGAGCATATATCACTTTCTCAGGCCGAACACTCAAGTGCTGTCTGAGTGGTCCTGTCGGTAACACTAGATGTAATTAGCCTCTCTTCCCTCCATGGTGTTTTGTTTGTCCCGGCTCATGTTTAACAAGAAGCACAATGTGAGCATACAAGGGTCTGACCTGTGGTGTCCCCCACCCGCCGCACAGCTTCTCATTGTTACCATGTAATTTGCAGCCTCCTCTTTCTACATCCTCTTTGATAGAGGCTTCAGCCGCAGAGAAACACCGCGGTGTACTATTTACATCAACGTACCGCGGCCGGCATATCCCCCCCCCCTTCTCTGTGACAGACGCAGAAAGAGAACAGGGAATGTGTGGACCACTGGAGATCCACAAACCAATTAATGGTACTTCAAGTACACCCAGCTGGGTAGACTCTGACATGATGTATAATTTACTAGATCTTCTACTTTTTATTCTCCTATTAATTCAAAAAGTATTAACGTTAGAGGAAGCTAAAGACTACAGGGAACGAGCTAAATCCCTTAGTGAACTGCAAATAAAACGAGTGTATGAGCATATAATGCTCCTGTCGTGGGATTGTGGCAGCCTAAAAGATGTCTGTATGTTAGTGTTTGCTTTTTTTTCCTCTTCCCGTGCTTCCCTGGGACCAATGGTCATCCTCATGTCTTGGAACAGTCCTGCTTACAGGCCCCGGGGACCTAAAAAAACCCAGAAGACATTAAACCCCAACTCCAAGATATTAGCAACCCTTCCCCATCCAACCAACCTATCGAAATGGCCATTTTACATACTTGACGCTAAGGTCATGAGACACTGCCATTCTGATCCTTCTCTCTTCTTTACTTCAATGGGTTCTTCTTTGGATGTCCACATCACTGCATGAGTGATGTGGATGCCTCTTTTTTGTGAAAGCTGCACTTCCAGCAACTGGGTCCTCTCTCATAGGTTCCTGAGGCAGGAGAGCTCAAGGGGCAGTCAGGGGACCAACACTCACAAAAACAACAATTGGGGAGAAATGTACTCTCCTGGGCAGGAAATTAGCTTGGATAATAGAGCAAACTGTGACTTTGTTCCATAACACTGCAAGGTGGCTTAGGAAGAGCTGCTTGAAATCAAGACTGAGCAGTAAGGTAAATGATCCACAATGCACTATTTCATTTTCATTTTTGGCCTGGAGTTGGGCTTTAAACTATCAGTCGGGGTAAATAACCCTTCAGCTTCTCTGTGTCACTGCGCTTCAGCAACATGAAGACTTATGCCAAGTTCTTGAGAGAACTGGGGAAGAAGGTGTTGAAACTTGGCTTTGGAAGTGCCCACATATGGATTAAGATGGTTTGGAAACAAATATGGTGTCTACAGTGGAGGCTAACTTGTCGGATCTGCAAAGGATTGATCAGCTGTCGCCCATCTTAGTCTTGGTGAAGCCTCAGATGTCCTCTAGAGCACTGTTTCTCAACCTTTTTTTCAGTCAAGGCACCCTTTAAAATTATAGACAATCTCGAGGCACCCTCCAAAATTATGGACAGTCTCGAGACACCCTTTAAAACTATGGTCGGTCTTAAGGCACCCCATCCTAAAATGTAAAAACTATTCTAATAGTTTAACATAATGCAGCAACATCCACATATGTAGGACACCCAACGCTAGAGGTGCAAACTGGTACTGACTAGTATTCCAATGTTTCTCTTCTTCCTCAGTTTTTCTCCATCACTCAACTAATGTGACCCCAAAGTTGATGCAAATAGGCAGAGGAGGGTCAAACAAAGATGCTATATGTTGATGTTGAGTCAACATCGGAAGAAGAACAGAGGGAGAAGACAGCGGAGAACAACCAGCAAAACAGCGAGAAGATAGCAGAGAAGACCCGGACAGCAGAGAAGGCAGTGGACAGATGTAGAAGAAACAGAGAGTGCTAGAAGACATCAGCGGAGAGCGGAGAAGACTGCAGAGGGGATAAGAAATCAGAAGAGATGACGGAGCTTCCTTAATAAATTACTTTAAAAACCTGTGTACTGTGTTTTATGTTTGACATTTCTTTTTAGGTGAATGGGTAGGGGTACAATGTACCCCATACTCATTCACATGGGGGGGGCGGAATCTGGGGGCCACCTTGTTAAAGGGGGCTTTCAGATTCCGATAAGCCCCCCACCCGCAGCCCCTGACAATCAACGGCCAGGGTTGTTGGGAAGAGGCCCTTGTCCTGATCAACATGGGGACAAGGGGCTTTGGGGTGGGGGCGCAGGGCCCCCCCTGCCCCAAAGCACCCACCCCCATGGGACCGCAATGCCATTTTTTCGTCGTGGGGGTTCTCCTAAAAATCCATACCAGACCGAAGGGCCTGGTATGCTCTTGGAGGGGGAACCCATGCCATTTTTTTTTTAATTTGGCGTGGAGTTCCCCCTAAAGATTCATACCAGACACAGTGCCTGGTATTGTCGGGGATCAAAGTCGGATCCCTGTTCATTGAAGTCGGACTTCAAGTCGCAGGGCAAAGTTGGATCCAAAGTGGTACGTCTGTCAGAGGTTTGTTAGAGACCCTGGGAGCTGAAATTACACTCTGCAGAGCTTAGTGAGGAGAGTTCTGAAAGTTGATTGGAAGGAAAGGGACACACCCCCCTCCACACAGCATACAGGAACAGAGCTGAGGATGTCACCTTTTTTTCTCTTGGTGTCAGGAAAACTTGTCAGAAGTGACTCATGCAGATAGCAGAGGAAGGAGGCAGCAGACAGAAATGACACTTAGTGCTCTGGACTGAGACAAGTACACACTATAGAGGGATATGCTTTGTTCAATTTTCATGTCTGAGGTTTACAACCACTTTAACCTCTTGCCGACTACGCTATAGCCACAGCGTGGACGCACATTTCCAGGAGAGAGTCTATTGGTGTCCTCCCAGAACCCCACCTCCCTGCCGCCCCCGAGGCATGCATCAGAAACGCTCTGTGATTGCTGCCTCCTTAGGACACATATGATCACAGATCGGGGTAAAGGGACACTCACACAGTAAACAGGATATGCCAGTTATCGGCAGTCCTCTTTTCACGCTGACAAGGTAAGTGGCAATCCACACAGGGGGCATCTACACTGATTATCAGTGCCCATCAGTGCTGCATATCAGTGCAGCCTCAACAGTGCCCATCGGTGCCACTCCATCAGTGCCCATCAGTGCTGCCTGTCAGTACCCATCAGTGATTCCTATCATTGCCGCTTATCAGTGCTGCATGTCAATGCAGCCTCATCAGTGTCCATCAGTGCCACCTATCAGTGCCCATCAGTGCCCATCAGTGCTTCTTATCATTGCAGTCTCACCAGTGCCGCCTATCAGTGCTTATCAGTGCCGCCTATCAGTGCCCATCAGTGCCGCCTATCAGTGCCCATCAGTGCTGCATATCAGTGCTCATCAATGCTGCATATCAGTGCTCATCAATGCTGCATATCAGTGCCCATCAGTGCTGCATATCAGTGCCCATCAGTGCTTCTTATCATTGCAGTCTTACCAGTGCCGCCTATCAGTGCTTACCAGTGCCGCCTATCAGTGCCCATCAGTGCTGCATATCAGTGCCCATCAGTGCCGCCTATCAGTGCCCATCAATGCTGCATATCAGTGCCCATCAGTGCTGCATATCAGTGCCCATCAGTGCTGCATATCAGTGCCCATCAGTGCTGCATATCAGTGCCCATCAGTGCTGCTTATCATTGCAGTCTCATCAGTGCCCATCAGTGCAGCCTTTCTATGCCCATCAGTGCTTCATATCAGTGCCCATCAGTGCAGCCTATCTCTGCCCATCAGTGCAGCCTCATCAGTGCCCATCAGTGAAGGAAAAAAATTACTTATTTACAAAGTTTTGTAACATAAACTATGAAAACTTTTTTTTTTTTTAAATGTTTGGTATTTTTTTTGTTTGTTTAGCAAAGAATGAAAACCCCCCAGTAGTGATTAAATACCACCAAAAGAAATCTCTATCTCTCTCAAAAAAATGATAAACATTTAATTTAGGTAATGTGTTACATGACCGCGTAATTGTCATTCCAAAGTGTGAGAGCGCTGAAAGCTGAAAACTGACTTGGGCAGGAAGTGGTGTGAAATGTCCGGTAGGCAAGTGGTTAAGGGAAGTTGAAAAACAACAGTTGCTGGCAGGATCATTGGAAAACGAATGCAGCCACCACATCTAAGAATTGACGAGCTGCAATATATTACTTTTTCTTTTTTTAGTTTAGATATGTTTTAATGAAGTTGTATATTCTAAATGTTATATTATATTATTATATAATTTTATATTATAATATTATATTATAAAGGTGTTGGTGATACGGTTATATGTACATCCAATAAAAATAATTTAAATCGTTTGAACTATGGCAGTTACAAAGCAGCCTGGACTATATCCGGGACCTCTCGGTATCAGCCTGGTGTTGCTTTAACGAGAGGCATGAAGAGTGGAGAAGTTGGCTGAGAGACGCAGAGGAGCGAGCGTCACCTAATCAACTTCTCTCCGCTCCTCATAGAGTTGTGGAGTCGCACCTTCCCCGCCCGGCCTCCTTTAGCCCACTGACTTTTGTCATTAAAGAATCACACCTCTCCCCACGCGAGGCCTTCTTCAATCAGCAACTGCAATGGAAAGTAAAATTGCCACCTCCACTGTGACCAGCGCTCTTCTCAGCTCCTGTCGACACCATATAATGGCCCTCCAGTATGGGAACGATTGTCACAGAATTCTCCGAATGTCATTAACAGGGCCGAGGGGCAGGAGGACAATGGATGTAATTCTTGACGTGCTGGAAATGGTCACAGTCCATCACCTACATAATAACAATGTACAAAAGACTACAGGGGAAGTTATCCTTTTGCGGCATGACATACCGAGTTATAGGTTTACTCTTTCATGCAAGTGGGATCCTTTCTGCCTTTGGAGACGGTTATTTTTTACAGTTCCTAGAGAGGACTGCCTGAACCCTCCCTACATTCATGTAGCACCCCCCCTAGGTAGGTTGCTAGAAACATTAGGTAACTTTAGGTCTTTTAGGCTCCCCTGAAATCGGTGGAGCAGCTTGTGATTGCTTTGGGCTGTTCTTGGCTTCATAGGCTACAGGTTTTGATTATTTCCTCCTAAAGGCCTCTTGAGCCCCCTCCAGGGGCGGACTGACCATTGAGCCACTCGGGCACTGCCCGAGGGCCCTGGGCCACTAGGGGGCCCCATCAGGGTTGCCAGCCTCAGTAAAACCAGGGACAGTATGGACCAGGGACAGCCAATAGACAGTATGGACCAGGGACACCGTGTATACTGTGTGTACATGTGTGTGTATACTGTGTGATTGTATACTGTGTGTGTGTATACTATGTGGCCCCATAATCTCTGATTGCCTGGGGGCCCCATAATCTCCTACTACCCGGGGGCCCCATGAGTTGTCAGTCCGCCCCTGGCCCCCTCCCTAGGGAAAGAGAGCCTTGACTGATGGGGGCATGGCTAGGTGCCGGACAAGGGGAACGATTGGTTGAAACATGAGGGATGGGATGGGCCTGAGCTCAGGGGGCGTGTGCCCTAGGGAATTCTGGGTCTTTTGGAAGAGTCACTTGGAAGAGCTAGCCCACCCTCCCACCCCCTTTTTCCTCTGTTATGGTATGTCACGGCTAGCTGCGGTTTTCTTGACCTTGCCAGCAGTTAAAGTTGCTTTAATGGGCTATGCCCTTGATGGAAAATTGGAAGTAGGCTGCCTGTCCAGCACTTATGGTAAGGACAGGCCCTTACCATAGTTGTGGCCTTGCCCTTTCCAACTTAATGGTTGTAAGTGTCTTATTTAATGTGGTAAAGGGCAAGGGTGGTGGGAGATTTGATCCCTTTGTGTTACGTTAATTGGGACCTAGGCCCATTGAGCCTCAGCAGTCATTGCCTTCTGGAGGACTTAGAATGTAGTGATTTGGAAAGAGACAAACTATAAAGGTTGAATATTTATGTTGCCTTAGCCAATCCCTGGGGAAGAGTGTCCGGCAGTGGCGGCTGGTGGGTTCTTCTTTTGGGGGGGCGGCAAACATACAACACCCCCCCCGCGGCGGCTTGGAACGGCACTGAAACAGCACTTACATGCTCCGTACATGCTCATGTGGCGGGGCTGTGGTGTCCTCTCCTGGAGTCTCCTCTCCCGGTGTCCGCGCTCCTCCAGCTTCGTTTGTTGTGTGTCTCCTCTTCCACCAAAGCGCTAGGCATCCGAAAGGATCGCCTGACGCTTTGGCCAAAACGGCAAACAGGTCTCACAGACCTGCAATGGTCCCAAAAATGTGTCAAAAGTGTCCGATCTGCAATGTCGCAGTGCTGCTAAAAGTTGCAGATCACCGCCATTTAGGGTTACCACCTCATCCCTTTAAACCCGAACACATATGAATTACAGAGGTTCTGTGGCTGATTAAGGTGGTAATTAAACTCACTTGGTGCATTATCTGCATTTAATTAGCCTCAGAACCCGTGTAATTCATATGTGTTCGGGTTTAAAGGGATGAGGTGGCAACTCTATCGCCATTACTAGTAAAAAAAATACAAATAAATAAAAATGCCATAAAATGCTGTGTTTTTAATGCTGTGCGCAATTGCTGTGGAGTGATAAGTGACTTTTTATAATAAATTTTATACATCTACACTATGGAGTCTCCCCCGTTTTGTCTTCATTGAGGGGTCTGGATGTGTGGAGGATCCAGGGAAGATAATTGATCTCCCTTCCCGCAGTTGTGGAAATCAACACCTGAACCTTAAACAAGTGTCTGTTTGCTGTTCCACTGAAGGAAGAGAGGACAGCTTTCTGGAGTGTTACCCAGGTGGAGATCGCAGAAGCCGGCAGGCAAATGCAACCAGCCTTTTAGATCTCTATAATCTGAGATCCAACAGATTCGGTAAGCGAGCATTTCTACTTTACCTAAAGTGGGAAGATCATCTGTGTGTGTCAAAGCGGAAGATTCATGGTTGATCCACAATACATGATATCCTCACATGGACTTTATTGTTTATGATATATCACGAGGGTGTATATTTATAAGAATATTTTTTTTTGCAGAGGAACAATTATTAATTTAATTGGTGTGTGAAGTGGGAGCAATTAGATTGCTGAGCACATAGATCAACACATTTCTTTTTTCACAATAACACTAGTTCTAAAAGGCACATAATTGCTTCACAATTCTGAAAAGGATTTCATTTAAATATGTTGGTATTAGGTTACTAGTATATAGAGTAACTTAGTTGCTCTTTATTTGTGATATATAAACACTAGGTACAACAATGTATCACAATTTTTTATTTTTTTTTCATTTATTTTTTCACAAAAATAGTGGTAAATCACGTGGATAAAGCTGTTGTATACATTGTATCACAATATATATTCATTGGTGGCGCGCTTGTAATTTTCCATTATTTTTTTTTTGTATTTTTAACTTACACGAGCAGCTGCACCTTTTTGGATCTTTATATGGTTAGCGCAAAATATATTCTTTTGAATATGGAATGCTGTGTTTTTAATGCTGAAGAAGAAGAAGATGGAGGAAGACACCGAAGGAAGATAGAAGAAAGAAGATAGAAGAAAGAAGAAGCATTTAAATAAAAGAATTGTCAAAAACGGTCTCTTGTCATTTTTAACATGTTTGACACTTTTTTGTTAAATGGTAGGGGTACTTTTGTACCCCCTTACCATTTCACACAGAGGGGAGGGCCGGGATCTGGGGGTCCCCTTGTTAAAGGGGGCTTCCAGATTCTGATAAACCCCCCGCCCGCAGACCCCCACAACCACCGGCCAGGGTTCTGGGGATGAGGCCCTTGTCCCCATCAACATGGGGACAAGATGTTTTGCGGGGCTACCCCAAAGCACCCTCCCAATGTTGAGGGCATGTGGCCTGGTACGGTTCAGGAGGGGGGGCCGCTCTCTCATCCCCCCCTCTTTTCCTGCGGCCTGCCAGGTTGGCTGCCAGGGTCTGGTATGGATTTTTGGGGGGACCCCACGCCATTTTTAAAAAAAATTTTGGCGCAAGGTTCCCCTTAAAATCCATACCAGACCTGAAGGGTGTGGTATAGATTTTGAGGGGGACCTCACAACATTTTTTAAAAAAATTTTGGCTGGGCTTCCCCTTAATAACCATACCAGACCAGAAGGGCCTGGAATGGAATTTAGGGGGACCCCCCACATCATTTTAAAAAAAAATTTTGGTAGGGGTTCCCCTGTGGGGAATTCCCATGCCGTTTTTATCAATTAACTTTTATGTGTATTGTCGGACCGGCAATTCATTATTAGCCGCGAGTAGTTTTAAATGACTTTTTTTCCTTTGAAATGTCATTTTGCTCTCGGACTGTTCTAAACACGGGAAACATGCGCCCCTTTATAGGCATACTATAGACACCCCCCAGGTACGAAATTTAAAGGGATATTACACTTTTATTGTTTCACTTTAAGCATTATTAAAATCACTGATCCCGAAAAAACTGATGTTTTTAAAACTTTTTTTTGCATTGATCCATGTCCCCTGGGGCATACACGCCATATTGCACACTTCGTTAGACTCCCAAGACCGAAAACACGTGCACGTTTATGGGCCTGAGCATGAGCATTACGGCTGGCACAATCTCTCAATAGGATTGAGCCCTAGGCTGCCCATACACTAGTAGAATGTTTTATTTTAAGAACAGTTGTTCAATCCTCCAATAGTTAGCAAGGTAAAAACCAATGTTCACTTTCCACCGTTGATTTGAAGGAACACATTTCTAACAGTGTATGTGGTTTTCATTTGGTAGTGTCCAATCATTCCAAATTCAAATGATGAAAACAAATGAAATTTTTAAGTATTTTCAAATGGGCAACGTTCTGCTGGGAAACCTTGGCTCCTGCCATTCATGTGGATGTTATTTGACATGTACCACCTACCTAGACATTGTTGCTGGCCAAGTACACCCTCTTTCTGATATTCCCTGATGGCAGTGGCCTCTTTCAGCAGGATAATGAGCCCTGCCACACTTTAAAAATGGTTCAAGGATGGTTTGAGGAACACAACCACGCGTTTGAGGTGTTGACTTCAACTCCAAATTCTCCAGATCTCCAATCTAGCATCTGTGCGATGTCCTGGAAAAACAAGTCCGAGCCATTGAGGCCCCACCTCCCAGCTTACAGGACTTGAAGGATCTGCTACTGACAGCTTGGTGGCTGATACCACAGCATACCTCCAGAGGTCTAGTGGAGTCCATGCCACGATGGGTCAGGGCTGTTTTGGTCAACAAAAGGGGAACCTACTGAATATTAGGTGGGTGGTCATAAAGTTATGACTGATGGGTGTATAAACTGTATAAATCTTGTATATAAATTGTATAAATCTACATGTATTTGACAGATACCAGTGGTACCTCTGGGCTCCTTAGCAACTGCACAGACTGCCATGGCTTTTATTATATTCTTGGTCCAAGTTTTAAAATCCATGAGATATTTCTAAAGAAAAAAAAACTCATTAGATGTCTAAATATTCACTTTATATAAACAAAGTCATTTTTAATTAAAAACCCTCAGCATACCCTTTATTATAATACGTTGGGAAGACAATGTATCCTTCTTTATTAGCGATGGGAAGGGATTTTCATTTTTTTTTGTACTCAATATTCACATCTTATTCTAAAACACCAATACATCACAATTTAGTGGAATTAAATAAGTCATGAACTGCAATAAATCACAAACTGCTCAGACCGTTTATTTTGTCAGCTTATCAAAAATGGAGGACTGTGATATCAATTATATTCTGTTAGTCGAATGGTGCAGCACCAAGGGACGACTGCTCACCTAAAGTGAAACCCCAGGAAAGAAGCAAACCCCTACAGGAGTACTAGGCGTAGCACCGGAGGGCAGAATATAGAACTGAAGACATCTAGTAGAATGTAGCCACCAGAGCAGAAAACATTAGGGAAGGAGATGCATTGGGGGCATGACCTCAGTTTACGCAGACAAGGTTGTAGGACGTCTCTAAGACCCTTTGCACATGGGGCCATCCAGCTGCAATGTGTCCCTTCTGGTGTCTGAAGGGGCAGGGCTTTTTTTCAGCTGGGACTTGGTGGAACTTAGTTCCACCACCCCTGGCTCAAACTCTCTGCTCCTCACTATCACTTGTAAACACAGAACTCCAGCTTCTGTGTTTACAAGTGGCATCTTCTCTTCCAACAGCTCCCACAGATCTGATCTCCTGAACAGCTCCCACTGAGTGCAAGATGGGGGCAAGGGAGATGCAGGTGCCCGGGGTGCAGTGCGGATGCTGACATCCCCACTGGATGATCTCCCTGGAAGTGTGAGAGGTGGAGCCACCTACATTGTGTGAGGGGGTACTAGAGAAGAAGAGGGGTGAAAGAGATGTGGATGGGGGATGCAGAGGTCGTCAGCTGTGGAAGAAGGCTGAATTCTGTTCTCTGTGTGTAGCGCGCCCCTGAATTCTGCATTCTGTATGCATTGCCCCCCTGAACTCTGCACTATGTACGTAGCACCCCCCACCCCCCTAAACTCTGCACTCTGTACTTAATATGTCCTGGTATTTAATGCCCCTTTTGAAACCATCCCACTGTTAAATTTGACCACACACAATATTTGATGCGGTTTGGAGGGTGTGTGCGTAGGTGGGGGAAGGGGGGTTTTGGGGGGTCATGGTTGAGTTCCTGCACATTTTTTATGAGAAAAAAAAGCCCTGCTGAAGGGACAGGTGCAGCGTCCAGCCCTGGTGCAAAGTCTATGGCAGGCTGTGTCTGGGCTGAGTTCTGTACTGAGTGGTACCAGCCTGTAGATGTGGTGCAGTGTGGTGCAGAGTCAAAAATTCATACAAGCAGGTGCAATAGAAGGCATGTATTGAAGTAATGCGGTAACAGTTCGCAACAAACCCAGTGGGAAGGCTCCCCAGACGGGTGCACTCACAGTTTCCAGCCACATGGAAGAAGTAGATTCCAGCCGGACTGACAGCATCTGCTGAGAGGGGTCAGAATGCAGCCTGGCCGTCTAGTGCCCAATCAGGACTGTGTCCAGAAGAGATGCGACCTTGCGCTATTCCCTCCTTGCCGGGAACCTTCCTCTACCGCTAGTGCTGTCCTTAAAAAATGGGGTACCTTTCCTTACTCTGCCCACTTGCAAAATGTGCGCCAAGTCTTGAAGCCAGGGTTCTAAATTCCTGACCCAAGATGGCTGCTGGAGACGCATGGGGCCGCAGCATCCAATTGGATGCTTACTAGTGACCAAGGAAACCATATTTTCTATTTTCCCTCCTTTCCTTTTCTTTTTTCTTCATTCTTCCCCTTCACTTTATCTCACTTCCTTCACACACTTTATTACCAGCTTGACTCACTTGTCACTTATTTTTCAGAGGTCTCCCATACCTTGGGGATAACCATCCCATTTGCCCTCTCTTTCTTCTCACCACTCACCATTGTCACTCCCCTCTGTGACCCACCTGAGGCGTTGCTTGGGCTGGTTGTGTGTCGCCCAGATAAGCCCCTCAGCTCCGGGGCGTGGCATCATTGGCTGGCCTGACCCGCGTGGCCGCGCCGCCTATGCGCAGATATATGTGTAAGTTTGGGGGCTAAATGTACTTATGGGAGGGACATACTCTACATTTGCCCACCATTTTCCCTGAACCTTTCCCTTTTAAAAATATGGCTGTTTTCCATATTCAAAGGTGACCATTTTGGTATTGCTCCTGAAGAGTGACTAAAAGGTTCCGAAACGCGTAGAGCTTACAACTACCCATAGGTGTACCCAATTAACAATGTATGAACGTTCCATTTTCATCTGTGTTTCTTTTTTGTAACCCCTTCCAATTGACACTTTAATGTGTCATATATCCCATATCATTTGTGGTTTTCAGTTATTTAATTGTTCATGTATTTGCAATATAAGTCCTTGTTGGAATGTATATCTTTATGAAATATAGAGTATTAATAGTAGCTATGTGCATTAAAACTATGTAAATATATGACCATTTTGAATATAATGAAACCTGCTTTTCACCTAATTATTGTATTTGCTCCCGTGTGCCTCATTTAAAGTCATATAGAGGAACCATGTTTCTCCTGACTTCCTCTCCTGCTGCAATGCCACCTGCAGGGAAGAAAGTAAACTGCACCTGCCTACAAGCCTTTAGAGGCCCTGTGTGTTCGGGGACTAAGGTCTGGAGCACAGGTCTTCTGCATTCCATGTCTTCTGTGTTCCAGGCCTTCACACCTGAGATGTACTACAACCTGGTCTGTATCAGCTGAGGTCATGCCCCCACTGCATCTCCTTTTCTAATGTTTTCTCCTCTGGTCTCACTCTACTAGATACTCAGATTTATGTGCTGCCCTTCAATGATACACACAGTAAGTAGGGAAACCTGGTTACCCAGGCACACAGCAAAAAAACAAATGCAAGACAACATAGGTTATGCACAGCACACAGAAGATCAGAGACAGTGGCTGGCACAGCAAATTAAGGATACGGTGGAGCATAAGGCATGCAGAATGGGGAACACGGAAAAATGAGTTAAATGAGTAAATAGTGGTTGTGAGGGAATAGGGAGAATAGACAGTACAGTGGGGAGCAAGGGAGCCGAGTGGCACAGAATAGAGGAGATGGGGTGGGTGGACTTTGGACAGGCAAAGCACTCTATGGTGTACCTGGTGGAGACTGAGCAGCTGAGGGGGCTCCTCTTGTACCTCCTGCCCAACACCCATAAAGGTGATGAAAGAGAGTGTGAGGGCACAGAGTGGCATGGCTGGATTTCGCAGAGCGAGCTGGATCTGTGTTGGAACCAGATGAGTAGAACTTGAAGCTGAAAATCACTGGGCAGGAACCGGCACTGGAACTGCGTAGTACCAGATCAGGAGGCAAAGGCTGAGTCCAGGAAACAAGTTGAGGTCAGTAACAGCTGGGCAGCATGGTCTCAAATCAGGAGGCAAAGACTGAGTCCAGGAAACAAGCAGAGATCAGTAAAAGCCATGCAGCAGACAGCCAGGGTCACCTGGGGACAGAGCAGAGATTGGACTAATGGCTGTGTGTGGACTGGTGGTGAGCTGCAATATTACTGGGACTGGTGAGCTGCTCCTGTGGGGATTTACTATCCACTGCTAGAGAGACTGAGCGCTTTAGGAACTGACCATACAGCCATATAGTAGAATTATTGCTGCCTGCAGGTTTGACTGGGACTATTCTCTTGTGCACCTACGGTACAGCTATCCCCCACCACTGGCCGGCTAAAAGGTGAAGATTAAAGACTGTCTCTTTACAGCTGCTACACATAGACCTTCACCTATTGCTAATGCTAGAGAGACTGAACGCTTTAGGAACTAACCATACAGCCATATAGTAGAATTATTGCTGCCTGCAGGCTTGACGGGGACTATTCTCTTGTGCGCCTACGGTACAGCTGTGCCCCACCACTGGCCGGCTGAAGAGTGAAGATTAAAGACTGTCTCTTTACAGCTGCCAGAGCCGTCTTTAATATTGATTGGACCCTGGGCAAAAATTTTCTTGGGGCCCCCCCATGTAGTTTTGCTCTCCACCTGCTCTGAGACATATAAAAAATAGCAGCTAGACTCAAAATTAGTTTACTGAATCAGATCAGACAGTGATTGCGATTGGTTGCCAGAGGTTACAGTGTATCATTACCGCTCACTGACTGGTTGCTAGAGGTTACAGCACACATTTCGGCTCACTGATCAGTTGCTAGAGGATACAGCACATGATTTCTGCTTAATGATTGGTTGCTAGAGATTACTGCACATCAGTACTGCTCACTGATTGCTTACTGCACATTATTACTGCTTACTGATTGGTTGCTAAAGATTACTGTACATCAGTACTGCTCACTGATTGGTTACTGCACATCATTACTGCTTACTGATTGGTTGCTAGAGGTTACAGCACATCATCGCCTCACTGGCTGCACACCATGGACTGGACCTTGCTCACCTGTGCACCCCAAATTGTAATTCCTTCTCTGCCTACCTCTGCACACCACACACTACCCTCCCCCCACTAATTTGCTTACCTTTGAAGAACAGGCTGATGGTAGGCTTAATGACAGCAGTTGTAGGCAGGACTTTCAAGCATGCCCCTTTATCTCCCCAGTGGGCAGCATTCAGTATAGGTGATGGTGGATATGACCTCAGGGGGCGTAATATACATACGAATACCACCTCTGTTTACATAGAATGCTGCCGATATCAGGACACAGCATGAGACTAAAACCTCAATGGACGAGGGAATTTAAACTCGGATAGTTGGCAAGTATGAGGCAGCTGCTTTGGGCCCCACAACAATGACAGGGCCCAGGGTAGCTGCCCCTTTTGCCCTGCCTTAAAGACCTTCACCTATTGCTAATGTTAAGAGGTACCTCTCAGGGGACATCGAACCATATCCTAGCCATTCTCCTAGAGTGCACTCTACACTAGTTATTGTATTATTATTCTCATTGCAGTTAATGCTTATATGCGCTGGTTATTGCTGACTTTGCTGATTGATGAGTTAATCCCAGTCTAGTGGTAGAGAACTCTATTCTAAGTTACCTTGGCATAGTGATGTAGTGATGACCTACCTTCTGTGTGTTCATTTGTGCTCAAACCATCATTTTTCCTAACCCGCACCAATACATTGACTTAACTGACCACTAAACCGTTTTCTATGTTTTTTCCTGATACCAATTCACAACCAAGTTAAAGGTATCTATACCGGTGTTCTTAAAATTGCTTGCAGTAACTTTCATTCAACCAGGTGTGTCAGAGGGGCTGAGGAAGTTCTTGGAGTCGAGGCGTAGAACAGAGAACCCAAATTACCAAGCGGCTCCTTCGAGGGGGTAGCTGTATACTGTATATACAAATAGGAAAATATCATCACCCTGCAGGGTAATACAAAGTTACACGTTCTACTCATACACACAGAAAACTTGGTTTCAACTCTGAAGTGAGGACGTGGGAAGGGACTATTTCCAATACACGCTCATCACCAAGGAACATTTATACATCATCACCATGTCTAAAAAATCATAATTAGTGCTACATGAGTCATTGTTTGTTTTACACCATTTCTTCTATTTGTCATTTCAATTATCTCCAACCTCTTCTCACCTAAACACACCATCTGCACAGAAACTAATCATACAAGGAGCATCCGTAGAGTTGATGTTTTAATTAAAGCAACACCTTGTAAAGTGATATGAGAAGAGGTAGAGCTGTTAAAATGAAAAAAAAAAACACAGAGAGAGGAATCAACAGAATGTTTGTTGGAGGAGCAAACAATCTGGAGATCTGAGAGAAGAAGGCTGGTGTGGATCTTATCCGCTATGTTTGCTTAGGTTCTGGTAGTCCTGGTGTGTGCGGGACTATATGAGTATGGAAGTGGCAATGAAAAGTATACTCCACGACTGAGGTATTGCAGATATTAGGCTGACAGGACCTTAAAGAGGATCTTCATTTATTTTTGAAAAATAATTAAAAGTCAGCAGCTACAAATACTGTAGCTGCTGAATTTAAATAGAGAGACGCTTACCTGTCCAGGGATTCAGTGTTGTCACCCGGGCCAGGTCTTCGGGTCCACCATCTTGACTGTGTGAAGCTGGCTGGGACTCAGTGTGGCTTCATAGCTGGCTTCCCACTCTGTGCATGAAAGTGTAGGCAGGTGCAGTCTACTTTCTCCACTGCAGGGGGCGCTCAACCTGAGCGGCTTTGCAGAGGGAGAGGAAGTCAAGTGGAACATGGTTCCTCTATGGTTTCATGGATCACTGGGAAAGCTATCCAGTTGGGTTCTGCAGCCCCCATGTGACTCTGGCAGTCGACTTGGGTCAGGTAGAGTCTATTTGCCAGACTTGGCACACATTTTGTTTGTGGGTAGTGTAGGGACAGGTCGCCTGTCTGACAGGGACAGTAATTAGCGGTAGGAAGAGGTTCCAGACGAGTGGGGAAAGGGTAGGGACACGCCATCCTTCTTGGAGACCTCCCCATTTGGGCATGCACTGGCCAGGCCGCATTTCACCTGTCCAAAAAGCCGCTGTTGGCACGCCTGGTCTGCTACACAACCCCGTGTGCGTTCCTGGTTGGGTGCTTTCCCGCCTGGCTAGTTGTGAGTTACTGAACTTTAACACAAATTCTGTTTCTACAGCTGTACTCTGAGTGTTTACTGCCGCCACACCATGCTGCACCTCGCCACACGCAAGTCATGCTGTGTCCTGTGAATGGTTTTCAGCCTCCTGGGACCTGGGACATTTCTCAGGAGGTTGCAGGCAGGAGAGTGGGGAGAGAACTTCTGGAAGGATATTCCCCCCCCCCCAAGAAAAAGTTCCAAAAGTGGATGAGGAGGATCAGAACTCATTGCTGATAGGGACAGACACTGTTCTAGTGAGGAGTCTACTCAACCCCATAACCATGAAGAGTGGCTCATCAGTCGAAGATGTGTACCCTCAGCTATGTTAGGCCTTTCAACATGTTCTGCAGGAACAGGAGGCCCCAATGGAAGGGGGGAGAAGCTCTGTAGACTCGGCTCTAAAGTAAGATTGCTGCAACTCGGGGAAATAGCTTGCATGAGAGCCACTGTCAAGTTAACCTGGGACCAGCCGGGGCCCTGTCTTGCCCTTGAAAACAATTTGGGGGGGGATCGCTGAGGTGGAGCTACAATACTTGCCATGTGTGCAAATGCAGCCTTATGTGTATAATAATATATGATATGTTAATTCTTGTTGTACTAATTTCTTGTTTTTTCTGTTTTTTTTTTGTGCACATTTAAAGTTCATTGATTATAGGTCTTCATATTTAATAAATTAATCTTCACGCTCTTTCCTGAGGAAGCCACAGGGCGAAACTTGTAGAAAACATGAACGTGATGAAAATATGAATGTGAGTACAGTAAATCATTGTCATTAATAGGATGTTTGCGCACACCTATGGCTTTGATTGTATTGTATGCATCGGTTTTATGATATTGTTCATTTAATAAAATTTTGTATATATTTTTACATACACCCTTGAGTGATTTCTACATTGTAATGCACCCATAAAGTCCCATATCTCCAATTCCACAAACTGCCACCTGATTGGGGTTTTTCTCAATCACAGTGAAGTCCCTTCTTTCTGAGATTGGTAGTGGCAACCAAGCGAGTCATCTTCCTCCAGATGGTGGGCTGGGGCTAGCAGGACTGTGATTGGCTTTGGCAGTGGCCAATCACAGTCCTCCTCCTCCTGGAAACAGGTACCGCCCCCTAGCAGAACTGCTCCCAATCTCTTCCCCATCACAAGAGTTGACGATCGCAGCTACAGCAAAGTTAGATAACCAATCAATGTTTCCCGGTACAGAGGTGGGGAACATGTGTGGGGGCGCAGTGCCTTCCCTTCAGTGCAGGTGTGGCGTGGGAAACTCTGAAATTGGAATGCATTAGTGTCTCATTGACACTTCCCTGCGCTGCCCTGCTGTTGGGGAGGGAGTCATGTGCCAGCAAAAGAGGCTTTGTGTGCTGCTTGCGGAACCATTGCCGAGGGTTGCCTACCCCTGCTCTATAGTAACTCTTCCTCTCTTGTAACTCTTCTTCTTTTTTATTGCAGGTAAATAATGGATTCCAAGCAGAAGCAATGTTCCGTCATTGAGTTCTTGATGAAGGAGGGGTTCAGGCTGTCCGACATCCACAGAAAGCTACAGAATGTTTATGGAGACGACACCACTGACAAGAGTCACTGATAACAAGACATCGCACTTCTCAATGGTGTCATCTCCCTAAACATTCTGTAGCCTTTTGTGGATGTTGGACAGCCTGCACCCCTCCTTCATCAAGAACTCTGTGACGGCACGTTGCTTCTGCTTGGTATCCATTATTTACCTACAATGAAGAAGAAGAGATACTATAGAGCAGCCATTCCCAACCAGAGTTCCTCAAGAGGTTTCTAGGGTTTCCTTGAGCTGTGATTGGTTTTCCTCCTATTTGATGGTGCCTCCATAGTTCCAGGGCCAACCCCACTTGGCAAATGCCAGCGGCATTACTCCAATTTTGTTTTTTTTTGTTTTTTTATAACCAGGAGCGCTTTATTGTAGAAAATAATACATACAATATGATAGGTTCACATTCAGTTGTTACAAATTTACACTTATCACATTATTGTCAGCATTTCACATAGTACACATACACCATAATTCGCTATCAAATATACCATAGTCCATTACCAAGAGTAATACAATTCTCAGTTTCTTGTTCAGGGATATAGTTCCTGAGTGAGAGGGGGGAAAATACAAGAAAAAGGAGAAGAAGGGAGGGACCAACAAGGAACAAAAGGTATGGGGGGGGGAGGCCAAGGAGACAGAAGGGAGTACGAGACAAACTAATAGGTCTCATGGCTCTATTATTATTTTCCCATTAGTTACATCGATGTCCAGGTCGACCACACTTTGTCGAACTTCCATGGGCACCCACGATTGATATACGTCAATTTATATAGCGGGAGGGCAGCATTGACTTTATTTTCCCATGTAGCTATATCCGGGGGGACAGAAGAGGTCCATTTACACAGTATTTCTTTCTTAGCGTAAAAAAAGTAAATATGAAATTAACAGTTTGCTATGATGTGGTCGCTGATCATCATCATGGATACCCAGTAAGGCCAATTCAGGCGTCACAGGGACATTCAACTCAAGGCGGACAATTAACTGGTCAAATACTTCCGCCCAGAAGGTCGACAGCATAGGGCAATCCCAGAACATGTGCAAGTATGTGCCCGGGTGTGTCAAACATCTGGGACATTGTTGATCTCTATCAGGGTATATTCTAGACATACGTACCGGGGTGAAGTAAACCCTGTGGAGGAACTTTGTTTGTATAAGTTTATCACCTACAGCTATAACCAGCTTAGGGCACTGTTCGAGACTATCCTCCCAATCTTCCCTCTCTAATGATGGGATATCAGCTTTCCATTGTTCCCAGAGTCTATCCATTATCACACTATCAATTGGAAGCAAGGTACCATATAGAGCCGAAAGTGGCTTCTTCAGGTCCTCACTACTCTGTAGGTAGGCCATCTGCACCCAGGGTCTTACCACCCTGTAAACTTCCAATGGCAGTCTGAACCTCCTCCAGGGAAAAATCCCCCTCCAATAAATTCCTATGTTCCTCTGATAGGGAAGGGAATGGGACTGCATCTAGGTATTCCTGTAGTTCTAATGGTGAAAAATGGGCCCTAGAAGTATACACTTCCCTGAAAAACTCCAGGAATTCAGCATTTATTTCCTCCGGAGAGGACAGCAGCTGTCCATTGGCATTCCGGATACTAGCTATGTGAGTGGAAGCCATCTGGTTCTTTGCTAGCCATGCTAGCAGGTGCCCATTCTTATTTCCATGTTCAAATATTTTCTGCTTTGTAAATAGCATAGATTTTTGGGTCTGCTCAATGTTGTGTAGAGAAAGCTCACGTAGGGTACTGCCATATTTGGTAGTTGGTTTCATTAGGGGATTGAATATATCCTGTCTCACATCTAGGGGCCTTCCCCTCCAAATTCTCCCGCAGCCTGGAGGCCTCTTTCTGCAAGAAGGATATGCGGGTAATATATTTCCCCCTTATCCGGGATTTAAGGCATCCCACAACACATTGGCACTAGCGAATTCCCTATTTTCATTCGAAAAGTTACAGATTGTTTCCATCATTGGTTCTTGGACCCTCTCATCTTTAGCCCAGAATCCGGACAGACGCCACAGCTTCAACCCTGGGGATTTAATCAAGGAGATTTTAAGACAAATAGGGGCGTGATCTGAGATCCCTTGGGGCAAATGTTCCACTGCCCCTGCCCAACGCAAGGCCCCAGAGGATGCATAGATTAGATCTATTCGTGAGAGTGCCCGATAGGAGGCAGAATAACACGTATATACTCCCCCTTATCTGGGTGAAAATGGCGCCATACGTCAGTGAGAGCAAACGTGTCAGCCCAGCCCCCCAAAGCCGAGGAAGTGCGGGTCGCCGCATGCAGTCTGTCCAGATCCTGTGATGGAACCATATTAAAATCGCCAAAAACAAAAACTTCTGGTACATTGAACCCCATTACTATCTGCATTATGTCATTCAATAGTTGTACCTCAGCGGGAGGAGGAAGGTAAAGGCCCACCAACACCAGTCCCCTATCGTAGAGTGAAGCGTTAATAATAACAAATCTACCCCCTGGGTCAGTTTTAACTTCTAAAATCTGCAAAGGAAGGGACCTGCGGATCAGGATGCTCACACCCCTTGTATAATTGGAATAAGTGGAATGGAGATGAGTTCCCACCCATGCCCTCCGGAGTCCCAAAATACGTGTGCCCATCAAGTGAGTCTCCTGGAAGATACAAATGTGGGGATTGTATTTTTGCAGATATTTAAAAACCAGCGTCCTTTTTGTGGCTGAATTTAGGCCCCGGACATTCCAAGATATAATAGACAGCTCATTCATTCTTTCTTGCGTGCAAATATTTGATTGGGATCCGCATGTCCCATCCTCCCCCCAACCAGCCCCCCAGAGATAGATAGTTAAACCATCTCATGGTCCCCCTTAGGCCTAAGAAGGCATTGTACAAAATGTTTTTATGCATATAGTGCCTATGTGAATTGGTAGCACTCCAACTACAAATGAGCAACTCCATTATAAAACTTAAGTACCTATTAACCCTGAATTTCTGCAAAGGCAGAACCCAACCACATCCCCCACCAAAACTGAGGATGTTTTATATCCTGAACCCCCAACAACTATACTTTAACGAGGCCGAGCACTTAAAGCGTGGAGTGTTACCTAACAGGGCAACAGAGATGCTGGTTAACGTTGCATAGATTTTCTCCTGGGTGACCCCAGGGGTACATATCTTAGTTACTAAACGACTTTAAACATATAACAGATAAGTGTGGATCAAACAAAGTAAGGCTTGCTGAAACGATAGCCCACATGTACACCTGTCGTATAAGGCAAAAAAATGACTGATCGTACAGTGCGCATCGTGATCCAGCCGACCTGCGGGTCAGAGCGCGTGGCATCACCGAAAGTCAGGATACGTTGTCACCTTAGTTGCTGCAGACTCAAAAGGCCTAAGTCAATTGTTGCGGAATTTTAAAACAAGTAAAAACAGAAAAGGGAAAAAGAAAAAGAAAAAAAAAAAAGGAACTCTTTTCCAACAGCCTGAGTCTCGATTCAAAGGGCTATATACCCTATGCTGGATCAAAAGAGGTGTATTAAAAAGCAGGACCTTTGTGTCATATGTTCCGATCAGTATTACTGCTGCAATGCTGGCAGAATCCACACTGCACCATCACTGGCCCCGGTGCGGCACTCAAATTATCCAGTAGAATCCACTCAGCAGCTCGTCCCCACAGAGAGGACACGTGGCCAAGTAAGTACCACCAGTCCAATTCTAATATCCAGATTCTTGCTCGAAGAGCAGTCTCTGGTATCTGACTGGTAAATTAATGTCCCCATTACCTTCCCATTTTCAGCATGGTGTATGAAAAGGTTTCAGTGCGGCTAAAACATGTGCAGCCGGGATGCACTGAGCACGGATCCCCACCAGATTAGAGATAGAACGGCTGTCCAATGACAAAAAAACAAAAAAAGAAAAAACCCGCAGGTGTGACATAAAGTTACGTGAGCATATGCTAAGTGCTCTCAATACTTGGCGGTTCGGAGGCAGTGAATCCAGCCATGCGGCAGCATCACGAGGCGCGGTAAAGAATTTAACTGTTTCTCCGTCCTGGACCCTCAGTTTGGCAGGAAAGAGTATACTATATTTGATGTTCCGCGCCCGCAGCCCCACTTTGATCTGGTCAAAAGACCTGCGTAGTTTTTGTGTTTCAAGTGAAAAATCAGGAAAGAACATCAGAGTGGCATTCTGGTATTTCAACTCACCCGCTCTGCGAGCTGCGCGGAGTATCTCGTCCCAATCTCGAAAATGAAGCAGCCAAAAAATTAAATTGCGAGGGTTAGACCCAGGCGGTCCCGGGACCGGAGGGATCCTGTGGGCGCATTCTACCGTGAAGTATGGGGAAAACTGCGCTGCCGGCAACAGTTCCTTTAGTACCTTCTCCACAAAGACCGCGGGGTTTTTCCCTTCCGCGCCCTCTGGCATTCCAACGATGCGGAGGTTATTCCTCCGATTCCTATTTTCCGTGTCGTCGACCTTATATTTCAGCGCTCTGACTTTCATTTGTAGGGTGCGGATCGACGCTGTGTGTTCCGTGACCGTGTCTTCTGTTAGCCCCACACGCTGCTCCGCTTCCGACAACCGTGCACGGAGTTTGTCAAAGTCTTGCCGGATGAGACTAACATCCAGTTGTACAGCCTCAATTTTGTTAGTCAGGGCAGTTTGGCATGAGGCTATCGCGGCCATTACCTCCTGAAAGCCAAGTCGCTGCAGCACGTCCGACTGCTCCTCCATCTCCGTCTGGGACGCCATATTCCTTGCACGTCCAGGGGAGGCTTGCACGTGGGGAACCACTTTTGGAGTTGTATCCTCCTCGCCCGGCGGAAAACGAAGCTTCTTCCCCCTGTGCCTTGTTCTGTATGGCATCCGGAACGGTTCTAGATGATTTATGGCAAAAAAGTCAGCCAGGAGTGCGGATATAATGACGGATCCCCAGCAGAGCTCTACAACCGGCTTCCTCTCAGATCGCCATCTTGGCCACGCCCCCCCCAGTTTTGTTCTTAGATGGCATTCTGACCACCAGTGTAAGGGTTGCATTCTTCTTACCAACCACCAATGTAAGCCATTTTTCTCATTGATCCCTGATAAATTGGTTTTAGTAAGGGTTTCCCCCAAGACCTTAAAATTATTTTAGGGGTTCCTCTGGTGTAAGAAGGGTGAGAAAGGCTGCTATAGAGGAAAAGAGTGAAATTTGAGCAACCTATGGTAAGGTAATACAAATTGTTCTGCCCATGTTTGCAATACTTTCGATACAGCCCTCGTATATAATAATAATAATAATAATAATAATAATAATAATAATGATAATAATAATAATTAGGCTTTATTGGTCCAATGTAGAGGTGGGCTTTAATGTGGGTTTCTTCATGTACTCTGAGTCATTGCATACTATTACATATTTATTAACATTCTTTGACTTTCATTGGATTTCATAACAAATGAATGTTCTTTTTCTTCCATTTAGAGCAGTAAGTGATTGCACAGATGTGGTAGTCATCCGTCTTGTGTGGATCTCCCGATAATTAATGATAGTGACCCCCGCTACCACAACAAAGCAAACCTCATTAAGCTGCATTTCTTCATCGGCATTGGAAGTCGCTCTTCAAAACTTGTCAGCGTCCTCCAAAGACGATGACTGAAGGTGAGCCGTCTCTGATGACTTCTGCTTGCTCTGTGTAATCTTTTATTCGACTCTCAAAGGCAACAAGAAGGTGAAGTTCCTCCAACAAAGCCGCCATTGTGTTGCCATCATCGCAGGGTAATCCAGCTTCACAGATATGTTTGCTTTGTGTCTGATCAGGTCTGAGCTGTTGCCTTTCAACTTGTTAAGCCCGATGAGTGATGCCTGTGAATGTGTCATGGGTGAGAATCAAGTTTTCATCGCCTTTGTTTGGTTCCCATCTCGCAGCTGTCGCCGTCTTCTCACACACTGTGTCGCAAAACTCTCATCAAGTCAACCAGGTGTAAAAATCACCGTTGAATGATGCTCTCTGGGTGTGGACCTCGTCTCCAGGCAGAGGCTTTCACTAGAGTCTCTTAAGGACAACATGCATTTAATAGTTCAGGAACAGCAAACCGAAGGAAAGCTGCATGACGGCTCAGTGGTTATCACTGGCGCCTTACAGCATCCAACCTCGGAGTACTCACTGTTTGTGTGTTCTTTGTCGTCCTACAGATAACACAAATCCATGACTGCTGAGGTGCAATAAGCCCAGGTCCCATCCGACTTACATGACCACTTAACATACCTTACCCCTTCTTCCCATCCAATAAAAAAACCACATACAACCATTAACGTTGGAAAGGGCAAGGCCACAGCTTTATTTTAACTCAAACATACAGCAGATATTTAAACCGTGCCAGTCACAGTTGCACTGTGAGCACTCAAAAATACAAAAATAAAAGGGAGATGAAGGAGGGGCCTGTCCTTACCATAAGTGCCGGACCGGCCGTTAATCTCCCAATTACCAACAGTGCATAAAAAGGTTGCATATTTGCTGGCAAGGTCACCAAAACCGCAACACGCTGTGACATACCATACATTAGGGCGGGAGGGTGGGCAGCTCTTCCATGCTTCCGTCCGAAAAGGACCATAATCCCCTGGGGAGACGAACTCCTGAGCTCAGGCCCAACCCTTTGTCCCCCCTGTGCCAATCCTGGGATAGCCAAAAATTACTTTAACTCCTCCCTGGCCATGCCCCCATCAGTCAGGGCTCTCTTTCCCTAGAAGGCTCAAGAGGCCTTCATGACTGCTGAGGTGCAATAAGCCCAGGTCCCATCCGACTTACATGACCACTTAACATACCTTACCCCTTCTTCCCATCCAATAAAAAAACCACATACAACCATTAACGTTGGAAAGGGCAAGGCCACAGCTTTATTTTAACTCAAACATACAGCAGATATTTAAACCGTGCCAGTCACAGTTGCACTGTGAGCACTCAAAAATACAAAAATAAAAGGGAGATGAAGGAGGGGCCTGTCCTTACCATAAGTGCCGGACCGGCCGTTAATCTCCCAATTACCAACAGTGCATAAAAAGGTTGCATATTTGCTGGCAAGGTCACCAAAACCGCCACCAGCCAGTCAGTGAACTACTGACGGGCGCCCCACCGCAGCCAGCGATTGCTCCACCCCCCTCTGAAGTCCCCGGTTGAAAATGTCCATGCCAATCTCATTGAGATGAACACCATCTCTCCTCAGCAAGTCCGTGTTGTTCCCTTCCAGATCTCGGTGACGGACCACAACCCCCCCGATTCTCCGTACAAATTTGGACACTTGCGCATTGACCTTTCTACGGAAATTCTCCAAACAGGGGCCCGGGACTTCCCTTGCCCAAATTGAGCGAGGGACAATTTCTGACCAGACCAAAGTCAGGCTGGTGAACATTGCAAGGCACTGAGCAATGTCGCCCTTCATAGCAGCAATTAGATCCACAGACCGGGTGTAACCAACATCATTTCCGCCGGCGTGGACCACGAGGATGACGTGACCAGACACCCGGGCACGGAGCTGCCAACATTCCGTCAGGACCTGATGCCAACGCAACCCGCGCAGGCCCAGCCAGCGGATTCTTGCCACTTCGGATGAAAGTCCCAGATTTGTTCCATAACTGCGAATCTCAGCCCGACGGGCAGCCCAGAAAACAAAGGAATCACCCAGTATCCATATCTGAGCCGGGGAAAAATCTGAAATTTAACACAAAAGGTGAGGGCGAACATACAGCGAGAAACGAGACGACTCCCATCTCCCCAGTCGCTGAAGTTCCGTATCAGAAAATCCCAAACCGGAAGCTGCAGTAGCAGCGCCTATGCGAAACGAATGAGTGGAGAAGTCGCCCGCAGGTTAGCCTAAGGCCTTTAGGCAAAAACGAAAAACCCTCAAAATTGACACCGGCTCAGCGAGGATGAGTCGGCATGCACAAAAAGGTGGGGGATGGAGGGCGCGCGGAAACAAACGGAAAAGCCAAAGAAACCGGGCAAAACGGACCGCCACAGTGGTGAAGCACCACTCGGCGACCCCTGCCAAAACTGTCGGTCTTGGATGAGCGCAACAAAACTGTGACGCTGCGCTCAGCCAAGGAAACGTCCTCCGATCTAATACCCCCGGGGGACGACCTAGATTTTGAAACCAATTCCCCGATGCGAAAAGCCCCAAAAAACGCCCACGAAAAGCGACCCGAAAAAACAATGTCTCGAACTCGGATGAGCACACCTCCGGCAACATGGCTAGAATTTTGGATAATATATGAAGGGAAATCGGGCGCCTGGAATCGGGAAGGTGTGTGATGCGTTTCCAGCCTCGCAATATCCGACGTACCGGAAAAGCTTTTGTGACATCTTCCCACCCCAGGAGTTGGAACCAAAAAAGATAGGGCTGACATGGCAGAGGATACGGTGGAACCTGACACGCCCTTTTCTTGTAACTGGACCAGGTAAGCAAATAAAATCAGACGTCTATCATCCGGAGAGAAATCACCGCCCGACGCCTGGAACCACTCGTGCCAGACCCGACAATAAGACGCCCACGTCCGCGGAGAAAGCGACGACCGAAGCAGCTCTAACAATCCCCGGAAACGAGGTTCCATAAGTGGGCCGGACAAGGGAGGCCCTCCAGCGAAGCCGACGGAGCCAAGGAGCGAAAACGAGGAAACTGTTGGCGGGAAAGAGCATCAGCAATGTCGTTAGACACTCCCGGAACGTGTTTTGCCTTAATAAAAATATTAAAATGCAAACATCTTAAAACTAAAAAACGCAACAGCGAAACCACCGGAGGGGAACTGGCCGATTGCTTGTTCACTACCTGCACTACACTCATATTGTCCGACCAGAAGATCACCTGATGGTTGCGCAACTGTTCACCCCAAAGCTCCACCGCTACAATGATCGGAAAGAGCTCCAAAAGAGTGAGATTGCGCAACAAGACCATGCGGGCCCATAAGGCCGGCCAACATTCTGCAGACCACTCACCCCGAAAGAAAGCACCGAAACCACAGGAGCCTGCCGCATCAGTGTACAGCTCCAGCTGTGAGTTCGGTACCTCCTCCCGCAACCAACATGACTGTCCGTTGTACGACTGCAAAAAAGTTAGCCAAATACCCAGATCAGCCCGCATGGGCTTGGTAATCCGAATGTAGTGGTGAGGGGCCGTAACCCCCTTTGTGGCCCAGGATAAGTGCCTGCAAAATGCTCTCCCCATACGTATGACCCTACAGGCGAATA
The DNA here is from genome assembly GCA_037952925.1 of Lithobates clamitans. NCBI lineage: Eukaryota > Metazoa > Chordata > Amphibia > Anura > Ranidae > Lithobates > Lithobates clamitans. Next base: position 773,119 of record JBBGZY010001541.1, read on the forward strand.
CCAAGTGTCCCAACGAAGATTGTAGCTGTTTTAGCTGCAGTTTCTTTGACCCTTTCGCCAAACGGACCAAGGATAGAAGCTTGGTTAGCTTCTCCCTCGGCAGACGAAAGACCATGTCCACTGTATCGATCTCGATTCCCAGAAAAGACAATACCGTAACCGTACCCTCGGTTTTTTTTTTTTCCGCAGACAGTGGGACGGCAAAGCGCCGACACACCTCCTGAAAAACAGAAAGCAGGCATTGACACTGCGCACTGTCCGCGGGGCCCACGAAAAGGAAATCGTCCAAGTAGTGCAGCAGGGACTGAAAACAAGCCTCCTGGGCGACCACCCATTCAAGGAAGCTACTGAACAACTCAAAGAAATAACATGAAATGGCGCAGCCCATAGGCAGGCACATATCGAAGAAATAGCTTCCTTGAAAGTAGCAACCCAGGAGATGGAAACAGTCCGGGTGAACCGGAAGAAGGCGAAAAGCGGACTCAATGTCCGCTTTAGCCAACAACGCGGACCGCCCTGCAGCCCTAACGAGGAGAAGAGCCTTGTCAAACGACGCGTAGTGTACCCGAGATTCCTCGCGATCAATCCCGTCGTTAACCGAGGAGCCAGAAGGGTAGGATAAGTGATGAATTAAACGAAATTTACCACTCGCCTTTTTTGGGACCACCCCGAGTGGGGACACCCGCAGGTTGTGAAATGGGGGAAGATCAAAGGGGCCCGCCATGCGCCCCAGTTCCAGCTCCTTTTTGAGCTTATCCGCCACTACCGACTCGAACTCTATAGCTGATTTTAAATTGGAGGACATGGTAGGGGCATCCGACGGGAAAAAGGGGATCCAGAAACCCCTATCAAGGCCATCCTTAAGGATCAGGGCCTCCCTATGAAGGGGGTACCGGTCTAGCCAGGGAAGCATCCCGGAGACGTTCACCGGCGTCCTCCGGCTTAGAAAGGCCAGTCTTGGCCCCCGCTCTGGGAAGCGTCTGCTTTCCCTTGCTAAAACATCGGCTGGCGGGGTGGGCGCCACCGCAGCTGGAGCACTCGTGCCTGAAACGACAGGCAGAGTACCATTTACAGTGGCTTTCGTTGAATAGCCAGCAGACACCCTTTTTGGACGCGGTCGACGCTCCGGACTGAGGAGCGCCGACCGTGGACTGAAGCAGCAACCACAGGCTACCATCCTGACAGTCAAAGCGCAGCTCTTTTCGCGCCGCCATCTTCTGCCGAAATTGGGTGTCATACTGGAACCAACACTGCCCCCCGTAAACCTTATACGCCCCCCAAATGAGGTCCAGATAACAGAATAATGAAGCCGCCAATTCCGGGAAACGCTCGCAGAGCACTCCCGCATAGGCACAGAAACCCTGCAGCCAGTTCCCGAAAGTTCTAGGAAGCTGTTTTAATTTATCGCCCTGCGCCACGACGTCTACCCGCCGAGATTTGTCAATCGTTTCCCTATCCGGTGGCACTAGCGCCATAAAATCGACGAATTCACGACGCCAAATCCTCTCCTTCGTCTCCTCCGGTATATGGGTACCAGTGGGCGCCACTGCCCATAAGGCCCCCCCTGGAGAGGAGGTAGGATGTGGCGACGCGCCCGAAACCCCCATGCTGGATAGGACCGATTTGACCACCGATGCTATGCGGTCTTCAGGACTTGATACGGAATCATCAGCTGACCTACCCCAAATCAATTCACCATCATACTCACTGATCCTGGGGGGCATCATCGATGATCGATCGACCTCGTCTTCCGGCACGCCTCTGGAGGACTGAAGGCTGATGCGGCCAGCACCGTGAGGATTCACGTGGCCGTGTGCGTTCGGGTCGTCCCGGCCTACGGAGAGATCCAAGGGCGAAGATCCCGCCACCAACTCGGAAGAGTCCCCTTGGCCGGGTGCAGCGACTGTGCAGGTGCAGGAGCGTCTGTGAACTCTGGCCGGCTGACCCGGGGCGGAAGGTGCCGCCAGCCCGGGTCCGGAGCTCGAGTCTCCCGCCCAGCCGGGCGCTGGGAGACTGGCGCGACCCGCCTGGTTTTGCGTGTGGTGGGGGGTAAGCCCCTGTGATGTGGGGGGAGTCACTCGCACACCCTCCGCCCGACTGGGCGCAGGAGGGCGACCGTAAGCACGGGGTGGAGGGGGAACGAAAACCGTAAAGGGCGATAAGCCCGCACCCGCCCTGGTGGGCGCAGAGGGGTCACCCCTTACCCGTGAAGCGGTGTGGCGTGGCCCAGCCTGGGAATGGAGCCCGTCCCCCGCCCGGACGGGCGCAGAGGGGGACCTGGACCGCAAACAGCCCACTCCAGAGTGCCCAGGGGCCAGTGGAGACCCCAGCCAGGAGGCCCCAGAGGGATCTAGCAGCGGCCAAACCGCATCAGGGGAGGCATTACCCCCCACCCAGCCGGGTGCTGAGGGGATCAAACGCTGCGGATCCCCCTGGCTAGCACAGCCGTGGGCCAGCTGATACCCCGCCCAGGAGGGCGCAGGGGGGTACCACCCATGTCTCTCTAATGCCCTGGGGTCATTGGCGGCGTTATTACCCCCCACCCGCATGGGCGCAGGGGGGTGCCAGTCACACTCACAGTGTGACATATCTGTAGCCAGTTCAAAAGCTCCCGCCCGTCTGGGCGCAGGGAGTGAACTGGCCACCAGGGGGAGCTCCGGAGCGCAGCCGACGCCACTTGCGGAGGGATCCGCCGCCTGCTGGGACGCATATGCAGGCGAACGGATTCGATCCCCGACCGCCGCTCTCCTGGAGGAAAGCCTAGCCGAGGCACGGACCGGACGCCCGCCCGCCGCCCCCCCGCCTGCCGGGGGGGCGGAGACAGGTACCACAGCACAAGAGGCCGGGGGATGGAGCGCTGCGGCTCCAGCCCGGCCTCGTGCCCTGCAGTGGGAAGGGGAAGGGGGGGGCCACCGCCGAGCGGGGACTGCGCGACCTAGGCTGCCGAGGGGGTGGGGGCGCAGACCGACGTGGAGAGGGAGAGGGAGAACGCCGAGGGGGGGGCACGCCTAGAGCGGGCGGCCGACCCCCGCTTCTTCAGCAGTGAAGACCCGGTCGTTGGAGCAGGAGACGAGGGGAGGGGGAGAGAAGGAGGGGGGCAGTAAGAGGCAGCAGAAGGAGTGGGGCTGAGGCGGGAAGGCGGGCGGGCACGTCTGCGGGCCCTGTGTCCCGCTATCTCAGGGGGGGGGACAGGGGAAGGGGCAGCGGAAGGTGCAGGAGAAGGCACCCCAGGGGATAGGAGGGCAAAGAGCCAGTCAGCCTGACCTCTGAGAGCCAGTTCACGGACCTTAGCCAGGAGGTGGTCCGTGTCCATGGCTGGAGCCACAGGGTCAGGTCCGAGCTCTTCCATGCTTCCGTCCGAAAAGGACCATAATCCCCTGGGGAGACGAACTCCTGAGCTCAGGCCCAACCCTTTGTCCCCCCTGTGCCAATCCTGGGATAGCCAAAAATTACTTTAACTCCTCCCTGGCCATGCCCCCATCAGTCAGGGCTCTCTTTCCCTAGAAGGCTCAAGAGGCCTTCATTGTGCCTGAAGAGCAATGGAATTTTGTGTGTGCATTTCAGAGCTTGGTAGATGACGGAGAATTAAACCACCTCAACATTTCTATTATCTCTATTGCTAAAGGAATCTGCTCTTGAGCTCCTGGGGTCTGTAGACCCTCTATAGCCATTATGAGGGGTCCCCCAGTCATGATGATTATAGCAGGATTGTGTATTTATCTCATAAAAATGAGTCAACCGCGGCTTTCAAAAATATCCACTTCTGGACGTCGCTGTAGTTTTGGTGGTCGTACCGGGATGATTTGTAGCTGCAGGCATCGTACCGTTTTTTTGTAATAGCTCTCTTGTAATAGCAATCGTATCGGCTAACTAGCCGCTTGATTGCTATTACAAGCACCTTCTGCCACCTTCCGTGGCTTGGTCAGGTTCTCCCGTCCCACTGGCAGACATGAGCGACCAGCCGGCTAGCTGGACAGCCGAATAAAGCTGGGATAGGCTTTGATCAGCTCTCCGCTATGGTACCCCGGAAGCGATGGCCTGACATGACTAAATGGTTTACCCTGTCAAAGGCGCCATTTTTAAAAAATAGAAAGCATTTAAAAACACAGATCTTGATGTTTTGAATGCTTTTAAGGGCAGAGGAGAGATTTGGGGTCTTACAGACCTCAGATCTATCCATAAAGAGGACCTGTCACCGCCTATTACTGTCACATGGGATGTTTACATTCATTATAGACCCCAGATCTCTCCATAAAGAGGACCTGTCACCACCTATTACTGTCACATGGGATGTTTACATTCATTATAGACCCCAGATCTCTCCATAAAGAGGACCTGTCACCTCCTATTACTGTCACATGGGATGTTTACATTCATTATAGACCCCAGATCTCTCCATAAAGAGGACCTGTCACCTCCTATTACTGTCACATGGGATGTTTACATTTATTATAGACCCCAGATCTCTCCATAAAGAGGACCTGTCACCGTCTATTACTGTCACATGGGATGTTTACATTTATTTTAGACCCCAGATCTCTCCATAAAGAGGACCTGTCACCACCTATTACTGTCACATGGGATGTTTACATTCATTATAGACCCCAGATCTCTCCATAAAGAGGACATGTCACCTCCTATTACTGTCACATGGGATGTTTACATTCATTATAGACCCAAGATCTCTCCATAAAGAGGACCTGTCACCATCTATTACTGTCACCTGAGATGTTTATATTCATTATAGACCCCAGATCTCTCCATAAAGAGGACCTGTCACCGTCTATTAGTGTCACATGGGATGTTTACATTCATTATAGACCCCAGATCTCTCCATAAAGAGGACATGTCACCTCCTATTACTGTCACATGGGATGTTTACATTCATTATAGACCCAAGATCTCTCCATAAAGAGGACCTGTCACCATCTATTACTGTCACCTGAGATGTTTACATTCATTATAGACCCCAGATCTCTCCATAAAGAGGACCTGTCACCGTCTATTAGTGTCACATGGGATGTTTACATTCATTATAGACCCCAGATCTCTCCATAAAGAGGACCTGTCACTGTCTATAACTGTCACAAGGGATGTTTACATTCAGTATAGATCCCAGATCTCTCCATAAAGAGGACCTGTCACCGTCTATTACTGTCACATGGGATGTTTACATTCATTATAGACCCCAGATCTCTCCATAAAGAGGACCTGTCACCACCTATTACTGTCACATGGGATGTTTACATTCATTATAGACCCCAGATCTCTCCATAAAGAGGACCCGTCACCGTCTATTACTGTCACATTGGATGTTTACATTCATTATAGACCCCAGATCTCTCCATAAAGAGGACCTGTCACCACCTATTACTGTCACATGGGATGTTTACATTCATTATAGACCCCAGATCTCTCCATAAAGAGGACCTGTCACCTCCTATTACTGTCACAAGGGATGTTTACATTCATTATAGACCCCAGATCTCTCCATAAAGAGGACCTGTCACCATCTATTACTGTCACATGGGATGTTTACATTCATTATAGACCCTAGATCTCTCCATAAAGAGGACCCGTCACCCAATATTTCTGTCATTACTGACATCCCTTGTGACAGCAATAAAAGTGGTAAAAAAAAAAATTCTTTGCTGAGAGGGGGGTTTAATGCTTAGGTGGTAAGTATGCAGAATTGTGTTTGATTTTTTTTAGGGGGATTTTTGCTGACACATAATGCTCATACATCTTAGGGGGGGGGGCACATTTGCCCTGGTCTTTAGATGACCTTGTACTGGTTCCCACTATAGATGTCTGATGTCTGAGGGCCACACATTATATACCAAAGGCCCACATGTGGCCCTTGGGCCCCAGGGGTTTAGATACACTTTAACCTTCTACTCCCGCATGGGACAGCTTGTTTATTATTTATTTAGTTCAGATACTTATATAGCACCATAAATTTACGCAGCACTTCACAAATATATTGTACATTCACCTCGGTCCCTGCCCCCAAGGAGCTTACAATCGCCATACTAGGGAAAATTTAGACCTCTTTAAAGTGTGGGGGGAAACCCACGCAGGCACAGGGAGAACATGCAAACTCCAGGCAGGTAGTGCCGTGGTTGGGAATTGAAAAGATAAAAAAAAAAAAAATAGAGATAACTAAACCAAAACAATTGCGCATCCAGCTACGCCGCTAGCTCCTCCCACAGCTGGGTAAGACTCCATCTACCTCGTTATCAGTGTAATCTGTCCCGGAGATCTGGGACGGGTAGAAGAGCGAGTTCCTCTGCAAAGTGCGTCTTTACAATCTTTCATTTAAGCGTTCGCTGTCAATCTTGTCACACATCATCTCTGTGTAATCACGAAAGAAAGTAAAACGCCGGATGACTCACCTCCCCCACCACATCTCTAACATATGATGGCGGTCTTGATGTGTAATTAGGCGCTCGTCTTTTTTCCTCGTGTTGTAAATACGCTTCTGTGCAGATCACAGGCCGGGAAATCTCTGAAACGTCAAATCGTTCCTTTCTGATGACGATTGTTAGAAATGTAACAAATGCATTGGAAATATAGAAGAGAGGATCGCGAGAAATGATAGAATGAAGCGCCCCGGGGCCAATTTTGTACAGGGGGCCCTCATAGTCAATTTAAATGTCCCATCCCCCACCCCCACCCCACCCCTGAACCCAAACACTTCAACGAAAAATGTTGTTGCACACTAAAATGTCAGAAAGTTTAAAGTGGAAAAAAACTCTATCTGAGCTCCGCAAACTGAAAATGCTACTTCATTCATTTATAATATTCAAAGCAAACTCTCCATCCATCCATCCATCCATCCATCCATCCATCCATCGTCTCCATCCATCTATCCATCCATATCTTCATCCCTTTATCCATCCATCCATGTTTCCATCCATCCATGTCTCCATCCATCCATGTTTCCATCCATCCATATCTCCGTCCATCCATCCATGTCTCCATCCATGTCTCAATCCCTTTATCCATCCATCCATGTCTCCTTCCATCCATCCATGTCTCCATCCATCCATGTCTCCATCCATCCATGTCTCCATCCATCCATATCTCCGTCCATCCATCCATGTCTCCATCCATCCATATCTCCGTCCATCCATCCATGTCTTCATCCATCCATCCATGTCTCCATCCATGTCTCCATCCATCTATCCATCCATATCTTCATCTATCCATCCATCCATGTCTCCATCCATCCATCCATGTCTCCTTCCATCCATCCATGTCTCCATCCATGTCTCCATCCATCCATTCATGTCTCCATCCATTCATGTCTCCATCCATCCATATCTCTGTCCATCCATCCATGCTTCCATCCATCAATGTCTTCATCCATCCATCCATCCATCCATATCTACATCCACCCATCCATGTCTCCATCCATCCCTGTCTCCATCCATCCATGTCTTTATCCATCCATGTCTCCATCCATCCATGTCTCCATCCATCCATTCATGTCTCCATCCATCCATATCTCCGTCCATCCATGTCTCCATCCATCCATGTCTTCATCCATCCATCCATCCATCCATGTCTTCATCCATCCATCCATCCATCCATCCATCCATCCATCCATGTCTCCATCCATCCATATCTCCATTCATCTATCTCTCCATCCATGTCTTTATCCATCCATGTCTCCATCCATTTCTTCATCCATCCATCCATCCATCCATGTTCAATGGGGACATAGACAGCGATGAAAAAAATTGAGGGGGTTCAACTTATTCCATCTGCAATCCAAAACAAAAGCAAAGTTTTGCCCGGAGTTCTACTTGAAGGCCATGGAATGACGGCACCTGTGAGCAGACCTTTGGCATGGTGTATTTATGTGACCCACCTCTCACCTCCTATCCATAAGTCGGCATTCCGGAATCTTCCTGTGTGTACTTTCCCCGGATTCTCGTCTTTTTATCATTTCTCAAGCAGGCTGGTTTGTAACGCGGCGCTCTCGGTGAGACAAAGAAGTGAAGGTCATCGGAGCGAACATCCTAATCCTTCTCTGTCATTGTACCCGCAGCCTGACAACTACCTGGCCTTGTCACCATCTTTCATTTGGCGGCAGGATGCGGAATGCGCTGTGTGTATAAGGAAGACGGGCGCTCGCCTTTGGTCTCTGAAGGAGCGCTGAAAGACGGGTTCCCGTCTGCTGAGATTCCTATCTGCAACCTGCAGAGCAATCTGTCTGAATCGCTCCAAACAACTCACAAAGACACTTGAGGACTCGCAATTACATCTCGGCCAACAAGAAGAGTTGACATTGCAGAACGCATCACTTTTCACCCACCGCTCAGAGTTTTTCTTGCACAGTTTGCTTGCAGACCTTGAATTTGGACGGGATGCCAAATATACGAGAGCCGTACCAAAAGTATTCACTCCTCTTGGCTTTTTATCTATTTTGTTACATTACAGCCTTTAGTTCAATGTTTTTTTAATCTGAATTATATGTGATGGATCAGAGCACAATAGTCTAAGTTGGTGAAGTAAAATTAGAAAAACATATATATAAAACTATTTTTCAGAAATAAAAAAAAGATAATTGGCATGTGCGTATGCATTCACCTCCTTTGTTATGAAGCCCATAAAAAGCTCTGGTGCAACCAATTACCTTCAGAAGTCACATAATTAGTGAAATGATGTCCACCTGTGTACAAGCTAAGTGTCACATGATCTGTCATTACATATACACACCTTTGTGAAAGGCCCCAGAGGCGGCAACACCTAAGCAAGAGGCACCACTAACCAAACACTACCATGAAGACCATGGAACTCTCCAAACAAATGAAGGACAATGTTGTTGAGAAGTACAAGTCAGGCTTAGGTTATAAAAGAATATACAAATCTTTGAGGATCCCTAGGAGCACCATCAAATCTATCATAACTAAAAGGAAGGAACATGGCACAACAGCAAACCTGCCAAGAGACGGCCGCACACCAAAACTCACAGACCGGGCAGGAAGTGCATTAATCAGAGAAGCAGCACAGAGACCTAAGGTAACCCTGGATGTTGATGTTGGTGGTGTTGGTGAAGGTGGTGATTTTGGTGATGGTGGTGATGTTGATGTTGGTAATGGTGGTGATGTTGGTTATGGTGGTGATGTTGATGTTGGTAATGGTGGTGATGTTGGTTATGGTGGTGATGGTGGTGATGGTGGCGATGGTGGCGATGGTGGCGATGGTGGTGATGTTGGGTATGGTGGTGATGTTGGTGTTGTTGGTGATGTTGGTGAAGGTGGTGATTTTGGTGATGGTGGTGATGGTGGTGATGTTGACATTAGTGATGTTGGTGGTGATGCTGGTGATGCTGTTGTTGGTATTGGTGGTGATGTTGGTGATGTTGATGTTGGTAATGGTGGTGATGTTGGTTATGGTGGTGATGTTGGTGATGTTGATGTTGGTAATGGTGGTGATTTTGGTTATGGTGGTGATGTTGGTGATGTTGATGTTGGTGATGGTGGTGATGATGGTGGCGATGTTGGTGATATTGATGTTGGTGATGACGGTGTTGTTGGTGATGGTGGTAATGTTGGTGATGTTGGTGATGTAGGGTATGGTGGTGATGTTGGTGATGTTGATGTTGATGTTGGTGATGGTGGTGGTGATGGTGGCGATGTTGGTGATATTGAAGTTGGTGATGGTGGTGATGATGGTGTTGTTGGTGATGGTGGTAATGTTGGTGATGGTGGTGAAGTTGGTGATGTTGATGTTGGTGTTGGTGATGGTGGTGATGTTGGTGATGGTGGTGATGTTGGTGATGGTGGCGATGTTGGTGATGATGATGGTGGTGATTAGGGATGAACCGAACACCCCCCGGTTCGGTTCACACCAGAACCTCCGAACGGACTGAAAACCCTGTTAAAGTCTATGGGACTCGAACGTTCGAAATCAAAAGTGCTAATTTTAAAGGCTAATATGCAAGTTATTGTCCTAAAAAGGGTTTGGGGACCCGGGTCCTGCCCCAGGGGACATTTATCAATGCAAAAAAAGTTTTAAAAACTGACGTTTTTTTCGGGAGCAGTGATTTTAATGATGCGTAAAGTGAAAAAAGTGAAACATTCCTTTAAATATCGTACCTGGGGGGTGTCTATACTATGCCTGTAAAGTGGCGCGTGTTTCCCGTGCTTAGAACAGTCCCTGCACAAAATGACATTTCTAAAGGTAAAAAAAGTCATTTAAAACTGCTTGCGGCTTTAATGTAATGTCTGGTCCCAGCAATATGGATGAAAATCATTGAGAAAAATGGCATGGGTACCCCCCCCAGCCCATTACCAGCCCCTTTGGGTCTTGTATGGATATTAAGGGGAACCCCGCACACAAATTAAAAAAGGAAAGGCGTGGGGCCCCCAGGTCCTATATACTCTGAACAGCTGCATACAGGCGGTGCAAACAAGACAGGGACTGTAGGTTTGTTGTTAAGTAGAATCTGTTTGTAATTTTGAACTAGTACATTTTTAAAGTGTAACTCCAGCCAAAAAATCTATTTTTAAGATTTTTGGAAAACAAAGGGAAGGGTCATCACCCCTGTGACATTTGTTTTGCTGTTTGTGCTCCTCTTCAGAAGATTTCACCTCACTTTCTGTCCCAGTGACAAATGTTTTTTGAAAATTTGGGGTTTTTAGTGAAACAAGGATTGGTGATAAAGCATCAGTAAAGAGGAGACATGTTTTTCCCATATTAACTCTTACAGGAGAGAATTCCCCTTCCTAGGGGTAGATTTCATCTCACTTCCTGTTGTCTCCTTCCATTTGCAAGTAGGAGTCGTTTGTATAAGGTAAACATGAACCGCGCTGCAGACAGGTGTAATATAATATAAATAGATCCCTAAAGGACCCACATAAATGTCAGAAATAAACACTGAAAACAACCTAAGTGATATAGAAAGAAAAATAAAACAAAAAAAAGTCCAAACAGTGAAATAAAGTCCAAATATAAAATCCCAATGATGTCCAATAAGGGTGCAATGAAGCTAAAAAATCCTTCAGATGACACCATGTGAAAAAATCCACCACCAGGTAAAATAAACGCTTACCAGAGGCAAGCTGTAAAACAGCTTGTAATTAGACCAGGTGCACGGTCAGTGATACCATCCTGAAACGACTTCACAGTATGGAAAAAGACTGACCAGGATGACCAGGCAGACCAGGATAGCTCCGTCATTCAATGCGAAGTGTCCCTTGTTCTCAGAAATATGGAGCATAAAACCCTCTTCCACTGCTGATCCAATGCAGGAATCGTTTGTAAATTGGATGTTTGAAAGTAGGGGCCTGCCCTATATACTCTTGAAATTGGAGCCTTAGGTGTTGGTGTTGCCACAACACTGTAAGCCCTCACAGTTACTCTTGGTGGGCGCTGGAACACCCTGCTGTGAACTATTATATAAAGAATTGTAATTACATGCCATTGTTGAACAGTGGTAGAACAATTGGGCCTTTGGTGGTGGTGGTGGTGCTGGTGCCACAACACTAAGTCCTCACAGTTAATCTTTCTGGGAGCTAGAACGGGCCCTGCTGTGAAATATTAGATCAAGAATTGTAATTATAGGCACCTGTTGAACAGGGGCAGAAAAATTGGGCCTTAGGCACCGGTGCCACAACACTGCAACCCCTCACAGATACTCTAATTGGAGCGCAGGAATGAGCCCTGCTGTAAAGTATTGCATCAAAAATTGTAATTACACGCCCCTGTTAAACAGGGGCTGAAAAATTGGGACTTAGGCACTGGTGCCGGTGCCACAACACTTCAGCCCCTCACAGATGCTATAGTTGGAGCGCAGCAACAAACCCTCCTGCAAAATATTGCATCAAAAATTGAAATTACACGCCCCTGTTAAACAGTGGCTGAAAAATTGGGCCTTAGGCACTGGTGCTGGTCCTGCAACACTGCAACCCTTTACAGATACTCTAGTTGGAGAGCAGGAATGAGCCCTGCTGCAAAGTATTGCATTAAAAATTGTAATTACATGCCGCTGTTAAACAGGGGCTGAAAAATTGGGCCTTAGGCACTGGTGCCGGTGCCACAACACTTCAGCCCCTCACAGATGCTATAGTTGGAGTGCAGCAACAAACCCTCCTGCAAAATATTGCATCAAAAATTGAAATTACACGCCCCTGTTAAACAGTGGCTGAAAAATTGGGCCTTAGGCACTGGTGCTGGTCCCACAACACTGCAACCCCTCACAGATACTCTAGTTGGAGCGCAGGAATGAGCCCTGCTGCAAAGTATTGCATCAAAAATTGTAATTACACGCCCCTGTTAAACTCAGCATCAGCATAGGCAGTCTTGAAGGGATCTGACATTTAAAAAAAAATGATTTGGTTACATCAGCATCAGGTGCTTGGTAGCTGGTGGTGATCCAAGACTGATTAATTTTTATGAAGGTCAGTCAATTGCATACTGTGCAAGTTTTGGCCAGTGATCCATCCTCAAGACCCAGTAACCCAGAGGATTTTCGGTGGGAAAGGTGTCCAAGTCTGATCTTGCCCCTAGGTATTCCTGCACCATGTAAAATAGACACTGGCGATGGTTGCTGGAACCGATCATACCTTGGGGCTGCAGACTAAAAAATTGTCTGATCGCCTTCCATGAGAAAAAGTGTCATTTGGGAACCTGCCACTGAGGAACCGCACATTCTACAAACTCACGGAAGGGGGCAGAGTCTACCAACTGAAAAGGCAGCAGTTGAAGTGCTAGCAATTTAGCCAAGCTAGCATTCAACCGCTGGGCATGTGGATGGCTGGAAGTGAACTTCTTTTGGCGGTGCAGCAACTGGGGCAGGGAAATTTGCCTGGTACAATGTGGCGTCGGTGTACCGATAGCAGATTGCCCGCAAGTACTTGGCTGTGACACACCTAATTCTACACCTTCATTCCTCTCAGTGCAGGTTTCAGAGAGGACTGAAGGTATAGTGGGGTTGGAGATCCCAGCTGATGAGGAGCAAGGAGAGGTCCTCTTTGTTCTTTGATGTGGGTCTTTTAGGTATGCTTGACAACGAGACATATGTTGCAAATAGCAGCGGTGCGATCTGATGCACTCGTCTCAAAAAAGGCCCACACCAAAGAACTTTAGGAATAACATACAGAGACAGCAGCGCCCTGCACATGCGGAGCTCTGCGGTGGGAGGCAGTCGGTGTGCTGCCCTTAAGCTGGCCCCTGGGGGGCATCCTGCCTCGTTGGAGATGTGCCTCCTCCTCCTCCTCTCTCCTATCAGGCACCCACGTGGAGTCAGTGACTTCCTCATCATCCCCTCCCTCCTCATCACTGGAGCAAACCTGGCAGTATGCTGCAGCTAGGTGAACATGACTGCCAGATTGCTGTCCTTCTTGGGCACCCCCTCTCTCTGGGCTCACCTTACTGCCTTCCTCTAGCTGGGTACCATCACCGGAGCCTTCAAAACGCTGGGCATCCTCCTGGAGCATGTACCCAACACTGTGGTCAAACAGTTCAGGGGACTCCTCAGGAGGACATGGTGGGGCTGGGGAAGGAGTGACTGATGCCATTGAGCCGAGGGAAGAGGCCACGTTGGCAGCTGCTTTGCCAGACAAAGTACCCTGAGCTTGGGTGAGAGAGGATGAGGAGGATGAGGACGGCTTGGTCATCCACTCTACCAAGTCTTCCGCATGTTGCAGCTCAACACGGCCAGCTGCCGAAAAAAAGGACACGCGTGTCCCACGGCCACGTGCTGATGAGGATGCACCATCTCCACGACCAGCACTGTTGCCTCTAGACACAGAGCCTGCTTGCTCTCTTTTATTGGCCTGTGACTGCCTCTCCTTGTTGGCCTTCCAGACATACTAATGGCCTGCAGTCAGATGTAGCTGCACAAAGCTGGGATGTATATATTGTAACATCGGGGGTTGGTTTAGCTTAAAGGTAGAGCTTACCAGTGAGCCGAGTCCACGCCAGACACGCAGTTTTAAGGGCTTGTAGGCCCACTTTTATTAAAGAAAGAAAATGTCCGATAACAGAAATGTTGCCCACACAGGGATTTCAGCTTTCCACAGCAACAATGCAAGTTCAATCAGAAATACCAAGCCACCTGGCTCTCTTTAGCAGCACTGCTGCTCAAACTTATGCTTCAGCCCTCTCGGCTCTATAACAGAGTTCCTGTACACCCAGTACCTCAGCACTCTTTTCCAGCCCACAGGCTTAGACCCTCTGTCTGCTCTGACAGACAGACAGACCTGTGCAAACATGCACACTTCTCCCTTGCTTGCCTGGACTCCTCGGGAGGGTGGAGCCCTGAACTATGGTCAGGTGTCTACAAATAGCCCAACACACACCTGACCAGTCAATATGCTGGTGGATCTCAAAACCTGGAGAAAGCTGCGAAAGCAGTTTTCTCCAGTCCACATTTATGCTCTGTAGCCTTGCACCAAGCAAATGTGCATACTCTGTGTCCACTTTAACCCCATTTTCATAGCAACAGGGACTCTCACTATTACAATATATACTGATTATACTGCAGCTAACAGAATCAACTGCCTGCCTGTAGTATTATTAGTATGAGAACACCAGCAATTGTCTTCAGGTAGCTTTAGGTGCACACTGTGCAGAGGACACAGTACACTAACTGTAAATACTGCAGCTGCCTGCCTGTGGTACTAATAGGATCAGAAGAACACCAGCAATTTTCTTCAGGTAGCTTTAGGTGCACACTGTGCAAAGGACACAGTACACTAACTGTAAATACTGAAAAAACACCCGCCTGCCTGTCAGTATATTAGGAAGAGAATAACAGGAACTAAACTAGCTAAACTGAATACAGTGAATATATATATATATATATATACATACACACACAACACCTGGGATCCATATATACGGTATACACAATACACTGTAAGTGCAGCTAACTGACTCGCCTGCCTACTCTATCTAACTTAAATCAAATGACACTGTCTCTCTGTCTATCTCTCTCCGCCACCGCAACACACTACACAAGACCGCCACGCAGGTGGCCTTATATAGTGTGGGGCGTGTACTAAACCCCCTAAGCCATAATTGGCCAAAGCCACCCTGGCTTTCTTTACGGCTCTCTGTACAGACGGCGCTGTGATTGGCCAAGCATGCGGGTCATAGTGCATGCTTGGCCAATCATCAACCAGCAATGCACTGCAATGCTACAGTAAATTATGGGCCGTGACGCGCCACTCGAATTTGGCGCGAACGGCCCATAACGTTCGCAATTCGATGAACAACTGAACAGGCGATGTTCGAGTCGAACATGGGTTTGACTCGAACTCGAAGCTCATCCCTAGTGGTGATGGTGGCGATGTTGGTGATGTTGGGTATGGTGGTGATGTTGGTGATGGTGGTGATGTTGGTGATGTTGGTGATGGTGGTGATGGTGGTGATGTTGGTGATGCTGGTGATGTTGGTGATGTTGGTGATGTTGGTGATGGTGGTGATGTTGGTGATGGTGGTGATGTTGGTGATGGTGGTGATGTTGGTGATGTTGGTGATGGATTTTATTTTCCAAAAGATTTATGCGTTGGCAGACCCATCAAACGCAGACATCACAATCCTTTTTTTGCACCTCTACTACTTCATGTGGTTTATCCTAATCACACATTTTTAATAATAAATTTAGGTTTTTAAATGACTTCTCTGGATCAGCGTTTAGAGTTCAACTGTAACTATAAGTTAAAGTGAAATAGATTGGTAAAATACAAATTTAATGATATTATGTGTCAAGGGATTTATATTTCTTTCTTGTCCCACCATCTTTGTACAAACTTTCACCATGTTAATTAGGGATGAGCTTCGAGTTCGAGTCGAACTCATGTTCTACTCGAACATTGGCTGTTCGCAAGTTCGCCGAACAGCGAACAATTTGGGGTGTTCGCGGCAAATTCGAATGCCGCGGAACACCCTTTAAAAGTCTATGGGAGAAATCAAAAGTGCAAATTTTAAAGGCTTATATGCAAGTTATTGTCATAAAAAGTGTTTGGGGACCTGGGTCCTGCCCCAGGGGACATGGATCAATGCAAAAAAAGTTTTAAAAACGGACGTTTTTTCAGGAGCAGTGATTTTAATAATGAAGAGAAGAGCGGGAGCCTCCCCCCCATGCCATGGGTGCGGAGCGGCCTGAGGAGAAGAAGATAGAAGACGCCGCGGAGGAGATGCTGGACGAGAACGCCGGAGGAAGAACCAAAAGAGCCAGAAGAACCAGAAGAAGATGAAGGAAGAAAGAAGAAGCATTTAAATAAAGGAATTGTCAAAAACTGTCTCTTGTAATTTTTAACATTGTTGACAGTTTTTTAGTGAAATAGTAGGGGTAAGTACCCCCTTACCATTTCACACAGGGGGGGGGCCAGGATCTGGGGGTCCCCTTGTTAAAGGGGGCTTCCAGATTCCGATAAGCCCCCCACCCGCAGACCCCCACAACCACCGGCCAGGGTTGTGGGGATGAGGCCCTTGTCTTCATCAACATGGGGACAAGGTGTTTTGGGGGGCTACCCCAAAGCACCCTCCCAATGTTGAGGGCATGTGGCCTGGTACGGTTCAGGAGGGGGGGGCCGCACTCTCGTCCCCCCCTCTTTTCCTGCGGCCTGCCAGGTTGCGTGCTCGGATAAGGGTCTGGTATGGATTTTTGGGGGGACCCCACGCCGTTTTTTTTTTGTTTTTTTTGGCACGGGGTTCCCCTTAAAATCCATACCAGACCTGAAGGGTCTGGTATGGAATTTAGGGGGAACCCCACGTCATTTTTTTTTAAAATTTTGGCTGGGGTTCCCCTTAATATCCATACCAGACCTGAAGGGCCTTGTATGGAATTTAGGGGGACTCCCACATCATTTTTTTTTTTAAATTTTGGTTCGGGGTTGCCCTGTGGGGAATTCCCATGCCGTTTTTATCAATTAACTTCTATGTGTTTTGTCGGCAATGCAATAGCCGCGGGTAGTTTTAAATGTGTTTTTTCCTTCAAAATGTCATTTTGCTGTCAGACTGTTCTAAACACGGGAAACATGCGCCCCTTTACAGGCATACTATAGACACCCCCAGGTACGAAATTTAAAGGGATATTACACTTTTATTGTTTGACTTTCAGCATTATTAAAATCACTGCTCCTGAAAAAACGGCCATTTTTTAAACTTTTTTTTGCATTGATACATGTCCCCTGGGGCAGGACCCGGGTCCCCAAACACTTTTAATGACAATAACTTGCATATAAGCCTTTAAAATTAGCACTTTTAATTATTCATGTTCGTGTCCCATAGACTTTAACGGTGTTCGCGTGTTCGAACGAACTTTTTTCCTGTTCGCATGTTCTGGTGCGAACCGAACAGGGGGGTGTTCGGCTCATCCCTAATGTTAATCCTTCGCGCAAAATTTTCCATGCGGTGTCTTTGTCAATGTTCACGGATTCAGCTATCATTCGAACACCGAGTCGGCTGTCTTTTCAAAAAATCTGACTGATTTTTTTTCTACATTTTCTTCGGTTCTTGAAGTGTAAGGTCGTCCAGAGCGCTCATCATCATCAACATTCTGTTGGTGCTTTGTGCAATTTTACAAAAAATTTCAAATTGACACGTTGTTCAACTTTTAAACGTAGCATTTTTCGGCATATTACAGGAAACACAACCAAACTAAATGGCGACTCACAATCAACTGAACGTCTAATAGGGCGTACACACGGTCGGACTTTGTTCGGACATTTCGACAACAAAATCCTAGGATTTTTTCCGACGGAGGTTGGCTCAAACTTGTTTTGTCTACACACGGTCGCACAAAGTTGTCGGAAAATCCGATCGTTCTAAACGCGGTGACGTAAAACACGTACGTCGGGACTATAAATGGGGCAGTGGCCAATAGCTTTCATCTCTTTATTTATTCTGAGCATGCGTGGCACTTTGTCCGTCGGATTTGTGTACACACAATCGGAAATTCCGACAACGGATTTTGTTGTCGGAAAATTTTATCTCCTGCTCTCCAACTTTGTGTGTCGGAAAATCTGATGGAAAATGTCCAATGGAGCCCACACACGGTCGGAATTTCCGACAACACGCTCCGATCGGACATTTTCCATCGGAAAATCCGACCGTGTGTACGGGGCATTAGAGTGTTGCTGTTGTCATGCAGGTTCAAACATGTTCAAGGTCACCACGCATGCAGTTATAACCGGTCCTTACTGCTTTGTTTACTAGGTGGGATTTAATAGACACACCGCGTATATAGTGTGATTTTGTACTTGCTAAATATACTGCAGCAATCTCCCTCCACTGAGTCTGGCTGCATCCATTTTAACTGTGGGCAGCTGAAAATGCTGCCTGTTTACTTTCTGGATTTAAACAGACAAACAGACCGCCCGACTGCCTGAGGGGGGCCCCCCAGCCTGTTCCAGAGAACAAAGACGGGCACCAGACACACAGAGGCACACCTCCAGCTCTGCAGCTCTCATTGGCCCTCTTATGACTCACCCCCTCCCATTCTGGCAAACTCTCACCAGAGTGAGAGAGAGAGAGCTGTGCATGATGTCATAAGCCTAGGCTAATGACCAGACAAGGAACAGGAAGTGGGCTGTATAAGGGATTTACTGGCAGAAAAAAAAATGCTTTACTATTCAAAGATAAAACAACAACAATGGCAGAGGATTTAATAGATAAAAGATGAAAAAAATGACTGAAGGTCCGCATTAATAAGGTAGAAATGTCCCATTAACACAATGCATGAAGGGGTGCTGTGTTGCTCACCTAGTCACAAGATTTCTCAAAGTGTAACATCTACAGTAGGTCTCATGGCATCTTCCTCCCAAAAGGGGAGTACTCCCCCTCTATACCATCTTCATGCCTGCTCTCCCTGAAAATGGATCAGGAACAGATCCCTCCCCCCCATGTTCTGCCCCCACGTTCGTGTATTTTTATGTCTTGTCTTGTATTGAACTGCTGGAGGTTATCATTTCTTTGTAGTATGCTGACATCTAGTAGTGGTTTGGGCCACTGCAACTTGTTTACTATTGTAATTTTGGTAAGAGAAAAACTCACCCAAGATCTATAAGTATAGTTGGTGTGTAGAGTAGTCGGTGCTCTGGCTAATTAAGCTCACAAAAGATGCATAGAAAGTAAAGGCGGGCAACTCGACAGGTTTTCCATAGAAAATATTTAAGCTTTACAGTAATAACATCGTCCAAAACCACTGACGCGTTTCGGCCTTAGGCCTTCATCAAAAGCATTTTGATGAAGGCCTAAGGCCGAAACACGTCAGCATTTTTGGACGATGTTATTGCTGTAATGCTTAAATAAATATTTTGGAGAAGCTGTCGAGTTGCCAGCCTGTACTTTCTATTGTAATTTTGGTCTCTTCCTCTGCCTGCCTCTTATGTTTAGGGCTGGATAGTTTAGTCTTAACTAGACCCTCCCCACTTCTTCTATGTGCCCTCTTGTCGCCCCCTGTTACAGAGACAGGGTTCAGGAAAGTTTTCAATCCTCTTACATTTCAAAAGACTGGAAAAACATCCCCTGTACTGTAATTAGCTGAAGTATCATTGCGTTGGATTCAATGTCTGTGTCTTATTGAAGCTGCCTGTGCATGGTGTCAAGTCAGCAGGTGACCATATTGTCTGGACAGACTGGATCTTAGGAGGTAGTATGTCAATGTAAAAAGCCGCATTTGATACAGAACCCCCCCCCCCCCAAGGCTTAGATAGAGAAAGGGCTCCAGAGAACACACACCCTGGGAAGCAGCAACTATGCAGTAAGGGGAAACTTCACTTACATACAATGTAAACATGTGGAAACAATATTAGAAGGCATACTGAGACAAGTTAGGCACGGCATGGTGATCTACAGAAACCATGCCGATTACCCTCTGGGACCCCCTCTGTACAGTCACTGCTACTAGGGTTCCCACGTGTCCCGGATTGTCCGGGATTGTCCCTGCAATTTGCATTTGTGTCCCGTGTCCCGGGCACCTTCATTCCGACACAATACAGTGTCCTGGAATTAAATGAGGACACATAGCCACCCTAATAGAAGATTGCCAAACTGGTTGCTTGGGGCCGCCCTGCCTGGCATCTAGCAACCAGTAACAATACATTTGCAGAGTCTCAGAGCGAGGCTGAGTGGAGCGAGGCCTTTACCCAGTGCTGCTCTGCGCTCTGAGTCCACCCACCTCCTCTCCTTTTCTGGCAGCAGCACCCAGAGAGAGCAGCCGGAGCGTCTTCACTGTGTCTCCTCCTGACTCCTCCTGACTCCTCCGGTCTTCAGTGACCTCCCGGTGGGCGGCGGCATTCTGCAGTGCTGTCTGGCTTAGATCCACGGCTCGGCTGCCCATCCTGACTCCCGCAGCGCATTGCCCGACTTTTCCTCCTCCCGCCCGCGGCCTGAGCCGCCTGACTGCCTGAGGGGAGGCCCCCCAGCCCAGACCAGAGAACAAAGACCGGCGCTCAACCGCTCACCACAACAGACCAGTCCAGATTAAAAGGTGAGCAAATGGAACCTGATTGGAGCAGGTCGGGTGACAAGTCGGGGCACCGGGACTGGGGACAGTACAGTAATAAATGAGGCTGACAAAGTGGAGCCCTGCCCTGGGGGGCAATAAAAAATGAGGCTGACAAGTGGGGGGGGGGCAATAATAAAAATGAGCCTGACAAGTGGGGGGCAATAACAAATATATATGTAGAGAATGTATACCACCTGTCTGAACTGGTGACCACTGTTTGCTTTTGTTTTTCCAAAAATTGGCAAAAAAAGTATCAAAAATCATCTTTTTTTGGGCTGGCGCGAGGGCGTGTGCGGGGGGGGTGGGGTGACGGTGTCCCTGAATGGCAGTTTAGAAATGTGGTCACCCTAGCTGCTACTCAGTCACCGAAGCACTGAAACAATCTTGGGCAATTCATTTTCTGAAAGGGCCACATGAGAAGCTGGGACTGTTGTAGAGGGTCACATTAAATATGATAAGCTAGCACCTCCTTAGGCCAAACTGTCTATGGGAAACGCATGAGGGTATTTATATAGTCCCTCCACTATTATACTTTTGTGTCATCACTTCTTCAGCAAGGCAGAAGTTATGGCCAACTAGTGAGGGTGTAGGCTCTGCCCCTGTCACGCATCTGACTGTGGAGCCTGAGATGATGAGGGTGGCCTCTTGCGCAATTCCTGTTCAAGCACCCCTGGTAGTGGAAACAGGGGGTGCTAGGGTAGTGGAAGGGCGCAGGTGCCAGGAAACTGTAGTAGTGAGCTGAAGCTTGGAAACACAGGAGTCCTTCCAGTGGTAGTATGGAGTCCGGTCACAAGCCTTGTTCAGCAACAGCCAGCCAGACAGATGCAGGGTCAGGATCAGGCTCAAGGTCAGGAACAGGCAGAAGTCGGTAAGGTGCCGGCAGCAAGGTACCGAATCAGTAAGCAGAGATGTAGTCAGAAATCTAAGCTGAGGGGTGATCCAAGAGAGGGGTCAGACGTAGCCAGGTCAGGAACCTGGTTAGCAGACCTTCTAGAATCAGGAACCAGAGCTGAAGACAATCCAGCACTGAAGCCAGGCAGACTCTCAGTTTAAACAGGCTGCTGGGCACCAGAATCTGCGGATGCCTGCGCACACCTACGTGTACGCGCACATGCCCGGACATATGCACCATTGTGAATACGCGTGCGCATTTTAGTCCTTGCTCATCTTACGCTTCTGTGCTCGCAACTCCAGAATGAGCACCTTGCTGCACGAGGTCCCTGACAGCCCCGTACCTGTGGGGTGGAGAGCAGGGCCTGGCAACACCTCCCCACATGCCCCCACTGGGCCCTATCCTTGTCGCTCACCTGCTGTGGTCCATTCCAGTTGTTCAAGGGATGACGTCGCCTCTCCTACACAGCCGCAGCCACTCGCAAAAAGGTAGAAGTGCGACGGCTGCCATCTTGGTGTCTGTCGGAACAACCAGAGAGGTAGCAAAGCTGCCGTTAATTTGCTGACCGGCTGCCTCGGATTCAGGGATTTTTAATTTCTGACTTGACTTCATGCGGGCCAGAAAAGGGAAGAGCCAAAGGGCCAGATGTGGATTGGGGGCCGTAAAATGGTCTTTTTCTCTTGGGATACGTAGAACAATTAGCAGGTCATTCTACGTCATGTCCCCAACCGCCCCGCCCTTCAGCAGACATTGTATACTCCTCCAATACACCTCATCTGAAATGCTGAACTCGGTTCTAGTAGATTGTCAGCTCTGAAGTTTGATGAGCAGTTTGAAAGCGTTCTATAAAACAAATGGCGTTCATAAAACACGTCTGGCACCTTGTGACAGGGAAGCAGAGAAACGGCCACGTTTTTGTTTTTTTTTTCCCTCTGTCTACGCAGAGAATTGCTGATACTTGCAAGCAATTAAAAGTACAAAAAGCTCATCTGGGAATTGGACAGTAAATTTGCCATTAATGCAGTCCGGCCGCCAACGAAGCGAGAGTCAATGGTACAAGAAGGTTAACGGCGAGAGTACCACAGAGCCAAGTACAAGATACAGCAAGGGATGCACTGCATTGGAAATATCATTATATTCTTCGTTTAAAGTAGTATTGGACCCTCTGTGTCTTTTAGTTGAACACAAGGGTCTCCAAGCTCTACAAGCAAAAGGGCCACTTTATAGTGCTTTAGAGTTCAGGATGGGGGAGCAGACTGCGGCCAGTGGGAGTAGAAAATGCCCTAGCATCAGTGGGAGGAGGAAGAGTGCCCCATATATGGTGTCAGTGGGATTAATAATGCCCCATTATTGTTGTCACTGGGTGAAATAGTGCTCCATCTTTGGTGCCAATGGGAGGAATAGTGCCCCATTGTTGGTGTCATTGGGAACAATTGATTCCTATCTTTGATGTCAATGGATGGAACAGTGCCCCATCATTGGTGTCAGTGGGAGGAATAGTGCCCAATCATTGGTGTCAGTGGGAGGAATAGTGCCCAATCATTGGTATCAGTGGGAGGAATAGTGCCCAATCATTGGTATCAGTGGGAGGAATAGTGCCCCATCATTGGTGTCAGTGGGAGGAATAGTGTCCTGTCATTGGTGTCAGTGGGTGGAATAGTGTCCTGTCATTGGTGTTAGTGGGAGGAATAGTGCCCCATCAATGGTGTCAGTGGGAGGAATAGCGCCCCACCATTGGTATCAGTGGAAGGAATAGTGCCCCATCATTGGTATCAGTGGGAGGAATAGGGCCCCATCATTGGTATCAATGGGAGGAATAGTACCCCATTAATGGTGTCAGTGGGAGGAATAGTGTCCCATCATTGGTATCAGTGGGAGGAATAGTGCCCCATCATTTGTATCGGTGGGAGGAATAGTGCCCCATCATTTGTATCGGTGGGAGGAATAGTGCCCCATCATTTGTATCGGTGGGAGGAATAGTGCCACATCATTGTTATCAGTGGGAGGAATAGTACCCCATCATTGGTGTCATTAGGAAGAATAGAGCCCCATCATTGGAATCGGTGGAGAAAAAGTGCCCTATCATTAGTGTCACTGGGAGGAATAGTGCCCCATCATTGGTGTCATTGGGAAGAATAGAGCCCCATCATTATTGTCAATGGGCGGAATAATGCCCCATCATTGGTGTCACTGGGAGGAATAGTGCCCCATTGTTGGTGTCAATGGAAGCAATAGTGCCCCATCATTGGTGTTAGTGGAAGGAATAGTGCCCCATCCCAGGTTACGAATGACACCATGAGACTACATGATCGATGCACATCTTACACGGGTGAAAAACACAAGGTGCCGGTAGGATGGTTTATAATGCCTTCCAGAAGCAGATATTGACCGGCCCATTGAGCCAAGCTCTGTCTTCCACGCTGCTTATTTTTCTTGTGGGTTTGAATCTTCAGTCCTGCCATCTTGGCTTTGGCAACCAACTGTCACTTCCCGATGGTTTGTATCGCTGATCATGTCCCCAGTGGGGGCCAACATCCAAACTAGCTAAACACAAAAAGATAACATCTAAGTGGACTTTAAAGGCACTGGAATAATAGATTACTCGAAAAAGTAGAATTTATTGGACATAATACACAAAGTAAAGGTAAATTTACCCCTACAATACAGTGGTTACTTGTAACCTCTATATTGTAGATACACGATTGACCTTCTCATAACACCCCTGAAGAAAGAGACATTGATACTCTGAAACGCGTCGGGTGAACCAAGAGCATCTCATAGTGCAATCTGTGTGGTGATTTTGTATTTTGTACACGGCAACTGCAATCATTCCAATGTATTTTACCATTGCTTGGTGTATTATGTCCAATAAATTCTACTTTTTCTCGTAATCTATTATGCCAGTGCCTTTGAAGTCCACTTTGGGGTTATCTTTTTGTGTCACTTCCCAATGGCTCGCAGCCAGCTCCTGACTGTACATGTGCCAGATCCAGGGGTGCAGGGAGAGCGGTCCTATAGGCTCTTGGGTTGTGTGACCGAGGAGACTGCGACCTGAGGGGGGGGGGCCTAGGTGGGGATTGAAAAAAAAAAGGCTGAACGGTGCCATCAAAAAAGGTGCTCCCGCCCCACCCCCAAAAAAAAGAGAGGCTGGGAGGCAGAAAATAGCGGTAACGTATTGTCCTGTAGACAGGTCTTCTTAATCTTTGAATTGATCCCTCCCCCGTACATAGTCTTCCTCTAAAGTATCAATGTTTGTTCCACAGTGAAATGCTCCCATTTATTACATATTCTGCTCACGACGTCTACCTTTTGAAATGCATACATTCTTTTTAAATTAGCATGTAGGCCTTTTTAATCGAGCAAATTAAAACAGCCTCTTCCTTACCTTGCCGCGAATATAAAACCTTCATATAGGATCCCTGACGTCCTATTTAATAATAATTAAACTCACTTCCAATAAAGTAACCATTCTGATAATTAATTTCAAGTTTTGTTGCTAACGAGCAGGCAGCGTGGTAGTGGCCACTTGATTAATTTTACATTTTACATTTGCTAAGCAATGAATGCTTAATTGCACTTTTATCTCTAACGTTGCATTTTATGGCTTCGGAATATGAGGTCTTAACACAGCAACTGACAGATTATACAAGTTAGTGGTCTCTTTATTAACCCACAGCATGGCGTGCACTCCACGGACAATTCCTTTTTATTCTCTCAGCTTTTTTATGCACTGGTGCAGGTCAGCTCTTATCTGGACCAAGCAGCCACCGGCCTATTTATTCCATAGAGATTTTCCGTCATGAAAGGCACATATATGATTGTAAAGAATAACCATGACTGATATGTCACAAATAAGGAGCAAAGCCCAAATGGTTGGACCATCACATCAGAAGCCCCCCTTCACATCAGAGGTCCTCCCATCACATCAGAGGTTCCATCATCACATCAGAGGTTCCCCTATCACATCAGAGGTCCTCCCATCACATCCAAGGTTCCATCATCACATCAGAGGTTCCTCCATCACATCAGAGGTCCCCCCCTCCAGCACATCAGACGTCCTCCCATCACATCAGAGGTTCCTCCATCACATTAGTGGTCCCCCAGCACATTAGAGATCCTCCCATCACATCAGAGGTTCCAATATCACATCAGAGGTGCCCCCATCACATCAGAGGTTCTATCATCACATCACATCAGAGGTCTTTCCATCACATCAGAGGTTCCATCATCACATCAGAGATCCCCCCGTTACATCAGAGATCCCCCCATTACATCAGAGATCCCTCCACCACATCACAGGTTCCATCATCAGAGCTCCTCCCATCACATCAGAGATCCCCCCATCATATAAGAGATCTCCCCATCACATCAGAGGTTCCAATATCACATCAGAGGTCCTACCATCACATAAGAGATTCCCCCATACAGTGGCGGCTAGTGGTATATTTGTATATTTTTTGGTGGGGGCGGCAAACAACAACCCGCCCCCCC
Organism: Lithobates clamitans; assembly: GCA_037952925.1. Classification (NCBI taxonomy): domain Eukaryota; kingdom Metazoa; phylum Chordata; class Amphibia; order Anura; family Ranidae; genus Lithobates; species Lithobates clamitans. The sequence continues at coordinate 798,975 of JBBGZY010001541.1, forward strand.
CGGTCGGGTCATGAGCACCCCCCCCCTCCACGGTCAATCGGTCATCAGCCCTGCACTTACCCCATCTCTAGGTCGTGGGCAGCGCTTCCTCCAGGCGGCATCTCCTCCTCTTGGTGCTTCACGGTGGCTTACGCTGCATCTCCTCCCTCCTCCTCCTCCCCACCCTTTTTTGAAGACTATTAGGGCCTCTGGCTCTAATCACAAGCGTCTAAAAAAAAACAAACAAAAAAAAAACCCCTATTGCAATTCATGCGTCTGGCACCCAGCATGTAAATTAGGGGGCCGGACGCATGGATAAGAGGGGCCCCTGCACCCTACATTACGGGCCACCACTGCCCCATCACATCAGAGTTTCCCCCACCACATCAAAGGTTGCATAATCACATCCAAGATCTCCCTATCACATCAGAGGTCCCCCTATCACATCAGATATACCCCATCACATCAGAGATCCCCCATCACATCAGATATACTCCATCACGTCAGAGATCCCCCATCATGTCAGAGATCCTCCATCATATCAGAGGTTCCCCCATCACATCAGAGGTCCCATCATCACATCAGAGGTCCTCCCATCATATCAAAGATCTCCCCATCACATCAGAGGCTCCCTTTCACATTAAATACCCCCCTTCACATCAGAGGTTCCACCAGCACTTCAGAGGCCCCTCATTACTTTAGAGACCCCCCCCCCCTCACATCAGAGGTCACCCATTATGTCAGAGTCCCCTCTTTACATCAGAGGCCACCCCAGTGCATGAGACCCTTCATCACATCAGAGATTTCCCATCACAGACCCCCCAATCACATAATCCCCCTTCACTTCAGAGCCCCATTTGACTCCATCAGCACAGCAGAGGTGGAGGGGTGGAGGAGGTCTAGAAGATCTGGTGCAGCTGTGCATAGTAACCAATCAACTTCTAAATTCAGCTTGTTCAATTAAGCTTTCACAATAAAACCTGGACACTGATTGGTTCTATGCACAGCTGCACCAGATTTTGCACTCTCCAGTTTTAGTAAATCCCCCCCCCCCCCTCATCCTGACCCTGGGGCATCATTAGTTGTTATGGTGCTGGTGGCTGGCCCACCTGCACTATGGAAGCTCATGTTGCTGAGCCAGGGCAAACAGGGCCCTTTGCTTGCGTCACCCTGGGAGAATCCATACGCACCCCAGAATGCCGCGGCACCCTGGTCAAAACACTGATCTAGTGATTGTGACGTTTATTTGTAACAAGTGTAAAAAGATCATCTGTAAGAGGAAATATTCTGTATTTGGAGTGAGCCCCATATTTATTTATATATGTACCCTATATTATCAAAAGTATTGGGACGCCTGCCTTTATACGCACATGAACTTTAATGGCATCCCAGTCTTAGTCTGTAGGGTTCAATATTGATTTGGCCCACCCTTTGCAGCTATAACAGCTTCAACTCTTCTGGGAAGGCCGTCCACAAGATTTAGGAGTGTGTCTATGGGAATGTTTGACCATTCTTCCAGAAGCGCATTTGTGAGGTCAGGCACTGATGTTGCAGGTCCATAAAGACATGGATGAGCGAGTTTGGGGTGAACTTGACTGGCCTGCATAGAGTCCTGACCTCAACCCGATAGAACACCTTTGGGAAGAATTAGAGCGGAGACTGCGAGCCAGGCCTTCTCGTCCAACATCAGTGCCTGACTTCACAAATGCTCTTCTGGAAGAATGGTCAAACATTCTAATAGACACCCTCCTAAACCTTGTGGACGGCCTTCCCAGAAGAGTTGAAGCTGTTATAGCTGAAAAGGGTGGAGCCAACTCAATATTGAACTCTTTGGACGAAAACTGGGATTTCATTAAAGTTCATCTGTGTAGAGGCAGGCGTCCCAATACTTTTGGTAATATAGTGTGTGTGTATATATATATATATATATATATATATACTGTTTATACATCCATACACAGAGACCTTAAAATCTCTTAAGCCTCTTAAGATCTTGGTTCCAAAACTATTCACCAAAAAGGTTCAGGCTTGGCTGCTCTCAGTGGAAAATTGTCTTTCTTAACCTAACTATGTAAGTAACTAGTATTACGTACCGGAGCATCTGGCCTAAAACTGTATTAAAAACTCCTGTGGGGTAGATGAAAGTGATATTTGGAATATTAAAGGAGAACCCCAGGCCAAACACCAAATGTAGTTCACCCCATGACAACGTCAATTCATGACGAAACGCGTAAGTAGCTGCTTGTGACCAGACGTGGAGCGTGTGTTTTACGGGAGGCGGCGGCCATCTTGTTAGCAGTGTGTGCTGTGGAATTAACCAGCAAACAAGTGCTTTTTAATCATCATACAGCCTTCCCAGAAGAGTTGAAGCTGTTATAGCTGCAAAGGGTGGGCCAACTCAATATTGAACCCTACGGACTAAGACTGGGGATGCCATTAAAGTTCATGCGTGTGTAAAGGCAGGCGTCCCAATACTTTTGGTAATATAGTGTATATCAACCTACAAAAATCATCTAATGAAAAAAAAAAAATCAGGAGGCATGTTAGGAGCAACAGCATTTCTAAGTTGTATAAGATTTCAAAAATGTGCCGTCAATAATTAATTACATCAGCAAAATATGGAGATTTGGCACTCCCGGTCCCAACAGTTCCATTAAATTCTCCTCCAGCTCTGACTTGTAAACGTGAGAGTGTGTCATTGCCGCCGTTTCCCATTCCGGGGTCTCGGTGCCAGGAAATCGAAACAAAGGGACATTTCTGTAGGTGATACACTCCAGATAATTGCTTTATGTGAGAGACATTCTATAGACCCTACATACATAATGGCTGTGGTATGCAGAGGTGCTGATATCACAATATGACAAGCTTCTTCCTGGCCTTGCCTCTTGCTTTCAATTAAGTTAATGTGTTTTGCAGCAGGCGTGTGACTTCTTTTGATTTCTGCTGACAACGAGGCCATGCCATTGAAGTGACACGATTTCACGGAGAGAAAGGCAGATCTTGCTGGCTTGCTGTGAAGACGCCGGCCACCGACTCCTATTTCATCTACGGCTTGATCTCTTCTACGCCCAACCTTCGTCCTACAAAGGACCCCTGGAGTCCTTCTCCGCGTCGCGTGCCCTCTGGAGTCTTCATTTATGTAGTTCAGTCACCTAATTTCACAGGAAACTTCTTAAAGAAAGATTCAAATCTTTTTTTAGACCTACACTGGTTCTAATAAACTTTTGTGCCAAATCCCACCCACTGGCAATAGTAGGATATCAAAAGCTGTATGAAGTCCTGGTATGACCTCTTCTATTGTCCTCCGGTAATCAGGAAGTTTGTCTAATTAAGCCACTGGAGTCGGCCCTTGAAAAAAACACAATCTTACTGCATATGAGAATCTTAAAGCACCAGTTTATTTAATGGATGTAGAACCCTCCTAGATACTGTAGGTCCTAGGCGGGGTCAATTTAGTCCCTTGGCTCTCCTGTAATCAGTGTAGCTGCTTGTGGTTGCTCTGGTCTGCTTCTGAGTTTCTCAGGCTGTGGGTTTGGCTTCTTCCTGCTGACTTCTGGATAGTTCTGGAAAGAAGTGGTAGGCTGATCTGAATATTTATGTTGTCTTAGCCAATCCCAGATGGTGGCTGGGAGTGAGCATAAATAGCCTGAAGCCTGGAGCTGCCCTGTTCTTCACCAGGTCCGTTCACTGTAAAGCCGCCTCAGCGTGCCTTCACCAAAATGGATTCTGCTGTCCTCATAGAGTACATTGAGCATGTGCGAGTGAGTGACGTCAATGCGTCACTGCCATGGTGTCATAACCGACATGTTTCGCCCAATCAGAGTGAGCTTCTTCAAGGATTAGGACTTTGATCATTTGGTCCAAATCATTTGGTGGAGGGTGGGATTATGGTGTGGGGGTTGTTTTTCAGGGGTTGGGCTTGTCCCCTTATTTTCAGTGAAGGGAACTCTTAAGGCGTCAGCATACCAAGACATTTTGGACAATTTCATGCTCCCACATTTGTGGGAACAGTTTGGGGACGGCCCCTTCCTGTTCCAACATGACTGCGCACCAGTGCACAAAGCAAGGTCCAAAGCAATTGCCCTTCCTGGCAGTCCAGCTGAAGTTCCTGCCTGTCTCATCGTGGTTGCAGCTGTGCATAGCTGGGGGGGCATATCCTGTTGCTAATTCTTTGAGAGCTGGAAGAGGGGTTTCACTGGGGATCTGGTCTGGAGGCCCCATCAAGGAAACTGTCTGCCTGGGTCTGGAGGGAGGCATCCAAGTCTCAGGGACAGTGAGTACAGACCTGAGACAGGGATTCTAGTGACTGTTGCCGCTCTTAACCCCTGGTGAACTAAGTTTAGGGCAAACATTTAGCACATTCAACACCCTCCTATTTTGAATTGGCTACTGCTGAAGAGGTTACAAAACTTTTCTCAGATGCCCACCTAATCAATTGTCCCTTGGATCCTGTTCCCTCACAACTACTACGGTCACCCTCTTCTTCTATCCTATGCTCCCTCACCCACATCTTCAATCTCTCCCTCTCTAGTGGCATCTTCTCCTCCCCTCTAAAACATGCGCAGATCACTCCCATACTTAAAAAGCCCTCACTGGACCCCACCAACCTGAACAACTTAAGACCCATCTCATTGCTCCCATTCACCTCTAAACTTCTAGAACGCTTAGTCTACAACTGTCTTTGCTCCTACCTCAGTGAAAATAACCTTCTTGACCCCTTACAGTCTGGCTTTCGCTTGCAGCACTCCACGGAAACTGCCTTACTAAAACTCACCAACGATTTACTAACTGCTAAAACATAGTTACATAGTAGGTGAGGTTGAAAAAAAGACACAAGTCCATCAAGTCCAACCTATGTGTGTGATTATGTGTCAGTATTACATTGTATATCCCTGTATGTTGCGGTCATTCAGGTGCTTATCTAATAGTTTCTTGAAGCTATCAATGCTCCCCGCTGAGACCACCGCCTGTGGAAGGGAATTCCACATCCTTGCCGCTCTTACAGTAAAGAACCCTCTATGTAGTTTAAGGTTAAACCTCTTTTCTTCTAATTTTAATGAGTGGCCACGAGTCTTGTTAAACTCTCTTCTGCGAAAAAGTTTTAACCCTATTGTGGGGTCACCAGTCCGGTATTTGTAAATTGAAATCATATCCCCTCTCAAGCGTCTCTTCTCCAGAGAGAATAAGTTCAGTGCTTGCAACCTTTCCTCATAACTAAGATCCTCCAGACCCTTTATTAGCTTTGTTGCCCTTCTTTGTACTCGCTCCATTTCCAGTACATCCTTCCTGAGGACTGGTGCCCAGAACTGGACAGCATACTCTAGGTGCGGCCGGACCAGAGTCTTGTAGAGCGGGAGAATTATCGTTTTATCTCTGGAGTTGATCGCCCTTTTAATGCCAATATTCTGTTTGCTTTGTTAGCAGCAGCTTGGCATTGCATGCCATTGCTGAGCCGATCATCTACTAGGACCCCCAGGTCCTTTTCCATCCTAGATTCTCCCAGAGGTTCTCCCCCCAGTGTATAGATTGCATTCAGATTTTTGCCACCCAAATGCATTATTTTACATTTTTCTACATTGAACCTCATTTGCCATGTAGTCGCCCACCCCATTAATTTGTTCAGGTCTTTTTGCAAGGTTTCCACGTCCTGCGGAGAAGTTATTGCCCTGCTTAGCTTAGTATCGTCTGCAAATACAGAGATTGAACTGTTTATCCCATCCTCCAGGTCGTTTATGAACAAATTAAATAGGATTGGTCCCAGCACAGAACCCTGGGGAACCCCACTACCCACCCCTGACCATTCCGAGTACTCCCTATTTATCACCAGCCTCTGAACTCGCCCTTGTAGCCAGTTTTCAATCCATGTACTCACCCTATGGTCCATGCCAATGGACATTATCTTGTACAGTAAACGTTTATGGGGAACTGTGTCAAATGCTTTTGCAAAATCCAGATACAAGACATCTACGGGCCTTCCTTTATCTAGATGGCAACTCACCTCCTCATAGAAGGTTAGTAGATTGGTTTGGCAAGAACGATTCTTCATGAATCCATGCTGATTACTGCTAATGATACCGTTCTTAAAACCAACAGCCAGTACTCCATACTCCTACTACTTGACCTCTCTGCGGCCTTTAATACTGTTGACCACCCGCTCCTTCTCAATAAACAACATTCCCTTGGCCTCCGAGATTCTGCTCTATCCTGGTTCTCTGCCTATTTATCACAGCGCTCCTTCAGTGTCACCTACAACTCTGTCTCCTCCTCTCCATTGCCCCTTTCTGTGGGGGTCCCCCAAGGCTCTGTTCTTGGACCCCTTCTCTTCGCTATCTACACCTCCTCCCTTGGTCACTTGATAACCGCCCACGGCTTCCAATACCACTTATACGCCAACGACAGCCAAATCTATCTAAGTCTACTCCTCACCTCACTCCTTCAGTCTCCTCTCGCATTACTAACTTACTAACTGACATATCAGCATGGATGTCGCACCACTTCCTTCAACTAAATCTCTCTAAAACTGAGCTATTAATATTCCCCCCCGCCCGTGCCCCCCTCCATGACTTTTCCATCAAAATCAACAATGCAACCATCAGTCCCTCCCCTCACGCCAGGGTACTCGGTGTAATCCTAGACTCTGACTTGTCATTTCAGCCCCAAATCCAATCGTTGTCAAAAGTTTGTAGAATTCACCTCGGTAACATCTCTAAAATTCGCCCCTTTTTAACAAATGAAAACACCGAGCTCCTCATTCACTCCCTTGTTATCTCTCGCCTTGACTATTGCAACTCCCATTTCATTGGCCTGCCTCTCCATAGGCTCCTCCCCTCTTCAGTTTATCATGAATGCTGCTGCCAGACTTATCCACCTTACCAACCGCTCAGTGTCTGCCAACCCTCTGCTCCAATCCCTACACTGACCACCACCCCTCTCCTCCAATCCCTACACTGGCTCCCAATCAGCGTCTGCCAAACCTCTCCTCCAATCCCTACACTGGCTCCCAATCAGCGTCTGCCAACCCTCTCCTCCAATCCCTACACTGGCTCCCAATCAGCGTCTGCCAACCCTCTCCTCCAATCCGTACACTGGCTCCCAATCAGCATCTGCCAACCCTCTCCCCAATCCCTACACTGTCTCCCAATCAGCGTCTGCCAACCCTCTCCTCCAATCCGTACACTGGCTCCCAATCAGTGTCTGCCAACCCTCTTCTCCAATCCCTCCACTGGCTCCCAATCACCCAGTGAATTTAATTCACAATACTAACCACAACATACAAAGCCATTCACAACTCTGCCCCGAGCTACATCACCAATCTTGTCTCCAAATATCACCCAAACCGTCCTCTCCGCTCTTCTCAAGACCTCCTACTTTCAAGTTCTCTCATCTCCTCCTCCCATGCTCGTCTCCAGGATTTCTCCAGAGCCTCTCCCATCCTGTGGAACTCGCTACCTCCCCCTGTCCGGCTATCCCCTACTCTTGCTACCTTCAGGCGATCCCTGAAAACTCATCTCTTCAGGGAAGCCGATCACGTCTCCAACTAATCTCCTACCACTTCCACCAGCTCATTCCCCACAGTTACAACCTTTTGTACCACCTGCCCCACCCTATTAGATTGTAAGCTCTTCTGAGCAGGGCCCTCTTAATCCTCTTGTATTTTATTGTATTATAACTGTATTGTCTCCCTTTTATATTGTAAAATGCTGCGTAAACTGTTGGCGCAATATAAATCCTGTATAATAATAATATTAACATTGAGGGTGAGGCCGTGGGTTCATGCTCCTTAAGGAGCTACTGTTCATTTTTCCTTGTTTTTATATCAGGGTGCACAAGACATTGTGCACATCAAAATGTGAGCGTTTTTAAACAACGTGGAAGTGTTTGCTCGCTGCACGATGATGGTCACTTCTGTGTTCTTTTGAGTACCTTGTATCCCATTTGAGAGGAGTGGATTAATGAAGAGTCATATTTGAGAGTTTATCTACATTACCACCTGCAGCCATTTTAAATGTTGGCCCAGTGGCGGCCGCTCCATTAGGGGGCGCGGGGACATTGCACCCCCCCCCCGATCCATGTGCCCATCCCCTAATCTACATGCAGGGTGCCGAACGCATGGATTTCAATGGCGTTTTTTTTTTTTTTAAGCACATGGAGGCTCTAATTGGCTTTAAAAATGTGTGGTCTTGGTACACAGGGTGCTGCGCCCTGAGCCCACCAAGTTTTGTGACAATAGCGAATTCGTTTTAGAAAAATAAAAAAAAAATGGGGACTTTAAAGGTACAAATAGACACAAAATAATTATAAAATCATTATGTATTATAAACCAGTAAAATTCATGATATAAAACAGGTATTTTCAACAGATACATATATCAAATTGATTAAAAATGATGCTTCCACTCGACATGTTTCGGCCAATATTTACACAGCTTCGTCAGGAGTATATGCATCAATCTGTTAAATTGTATCAGATATTGTTTTATGGTTTCATAGAAATGTACCATGTACCAATGTTCACCACATAGAAATGATCTGGACAGCTAGTTAGGCAGCCATAGGGAGGATACAAGGTCCAAGAAGGCCCCCATTTTTTTTTCTATTTTTCTATATTCAGTTACTGGGATGTGGTGCCAAAATATTTTTTCTTCATTTAGGACTTAAAGTGACACTAAAGTTTTTTTCTTTTTTTGTTTTTTTTAAATAACAAACATGTCATACTTACCTCCACTGTGCAGCTTTATTTGCACAGAGTGGCCCAAAACCTCGTCTTCTGGGGTCCCCCGGGGGCTCTCGCGGCTCCTCACTACATTGGATAACCCCCTGGGAGAAGCGCTCTCCCGGGGGGGTTACCTTGCGTCCATAGAAGCCCAATGTATGACTCGGCCCTGCCCCCCGGCGCCCAGGTCATTGGATTTGATTGACAGCAGCAGGAGCCAATGGCTGCGCTGCTATCAATCCATCCAATCAGGACCCGAGACACCCTGCTTTTGCTGGTGTGCTCATCCCCAGGACAAGATAAAGGGGGTACAGGTAAGTAAAACGGGGGCTCGGGGGGGGGGGGGGGCTGCAGCATTAAAGGAGGTTTTTCACCTCAATGCATACAATGCATTGAGGTGAAAAACCTCGAAGGTTTACAATCCCTTTAATAGTAACATTAATAGCTAATTAATATTCAATGTCGTCTTCTTGCTTCTCCTCCCAGCCAATCAGAAAGCAGGTCTTAAGACCCGATTGGCTGAGAGGAGAAGCGACCGTATTTGCCGCTGAGGAGGAAGAGACGCAGGAAGGAGCCGATGCTGCCCGCAACCTAGATGGGGTAAGTGCGAGGATGGGGGGTGGACGAGCGAGCGAAGGGGGGGGGGATTGACTGACGGACCGACCGACTGAACAAGCAAAAAACATTGTGTATTATAAACCAAGCTCCCTACATTATAGACAAAGCACTGTGTGTTATAAACAAAGCACTGTATATTATAAACAATGTGCAGTGCATTATAAACAAAGCACTGTATATTATGAACAAAGCACTGTGTATTATAAATAAAGTTCTGTGCGTTATAAACAAAGCCTGTGTATTATAAACAAAGCACCATGTATTATAAAGTGCTGTGCATTATAAACAAAGCCTCTGTGTTATAAACAAAGCACGTTGTATTATAAACCAAGCTCTGCGCATTAGAAACAAAGCACAGTGTGTTATAAACAAAGCACTGTATATTATAAACAATGTGCAGTGCATTATAAACAACGCCCAATTATTATAAATAAAGTGCTGTGCATTATAAACAAAGCCTGTGTATTATAAACAAAGCACCATGTATTATATTCCAGGTTCATATAAGCTCCTACCAACAGACCATTGGCAGCTGGTGTGTTCTTTTTTGGGGGGGGGGTGGCAAACAAACACCCCCCACTTACTCGCTCGTGTGACTGCGCTGTGGTGTCCTCTCCTCCTGGATTGCAGGCAGTGGCCATGGCGGCTCTGGTGACCGCTCCCCCAGCTTCCTCCGCCGCCGTGTGTCTCCTCTTAAGCCTAAGCGCTAGGCATCCAATAGGATCGCCTGACACTTTGGCCAATCGGGAAACAGGTCTCGCAGACCTGCCTCTTGAGTGCTGGGGAGGAACTTTAGTGTGATAATAGCGAGAATTCATTCGGTCTGGGCTCCGAGCCAACCCCTTTTTTGAAGCCTGTTAGAGCCTCTGGCTCTAATCAGTTGCTTAAAAAAAAAACACCCCACGGCATTGGAATCCATAGTCCGGTGCCACTGATATGTGGATCAGGGGGCCGAACGCATGGATAGGGGAGGCGGCACCCTAGCGCCCTCTATGGATGGGCCGCCACTGCTATGGGCCCCCACAACCACCAGCCAGGGTTGTGGGCAAGAGGCCCTTGTCCACATCAATATGGGACTTGTCAAATGTTTGGACGTCTTTTTTTCTAGGTGGCTTTTTCGTCACATGAAGGGGCAGTATCTGGGGGCTTCTAGATTCTGATAAGCCTCCCAAATGCAAACCCCCCACTACCACCGGGCCAGGGTTGTGGGGAAGAGGCCCTTGTCCTCGTCAACATGGGGACAAGGTGCTTTGCCAGGAAAGGTCCCCTGTGGGAAGGGGGGTGCACACCTGTCACTCCCTTTCCTGACCAGTAAGGCTGCACACTCAAATTATGTACTTGGTGTGGACTTTTAGGGAGACATTTTTTTTTTTTTGCATAGAGATCCTGTAAGATTCTGACCAGACCTGATTTCAATGAGGTTTGGGTTCAGCATCCAAGTTTCTTTGAAGTTCACCAAACCAGGTCAGATTGACAAATCCCTATGAGAGAGAGGACAAGACCCACTCACGGAACAGCTGGGAGCTGTACAGGGAAGACACAGAGCTGGAAGAGGTACAGCATTTGTGTATTAGCACTGGGGACAGGTGCTAGACAGTCTAGAAGACCAAGGCACGAGGCCTGAGCCCCACAGGACTGATAGAGCCAGGAGGCTTGAATATTGTTTTGTCGTATTGATGGTGAGAGCCCCCCACCATGTGGGCAGGAAAAGTCCTGAAACGCACTTACGGCCTGGAGTAAACTCATTATTTTTGCATTCACCATGGGAGCTAACAACCCTGTGTCATAATAGGTGACTTTGTTTGTCACATGGAGGGGCAGTTTCTGGATATTCTAGACTCTAGACTGATAAGCCGTCAAAATGCAGACCCCCACTACCACCGGTAGGGCTGCCACCTTTTTCTTCAAGCCAAACCCGAACACTTTAGCGCGGGCACAGCAATTTTTTTTATTTTATTTTTTTAAGGGGCGAATGCTGTGGACTCTGGTGTAAAGGGGAATTCTGATGTAAGGGTGTTTCTGCTCACCAAAGCTCCCAGTCCCAGCATTCCCCCTTAAATCAGGGTTCCCAAAGCCCCCCTTACATCAGGGTCCACAGGGCCCCCCTAACATCCGAGTCCCCCTTACTATAGTGTACTCACTTGCTCGGAGGCAGGAGAGAGAAGGGAAGGGGGGGGGGGGACTTCAGTCACAGACATTGGATGGTGAGCTCACTCACCCGAGGATGGAGGCTCAGGCATCGACACCTTTCATCCACAATGTGTCTGCTGGCTGCTGAGCTTCAAATTTCTAGCTCACCTAACCCTTTTTCCTGAGGCACAGAACATTGGGGATTGAAGTGTGGGTGGCTAGACAGAGGGGTAAGGGTGGTAGGAGGAGAAGCAGATTGAGCCTTGGCTCCTCTCTTGTCCTTCTATGGGGATGGGACTCGTGCGCACACCTATGTACCTGGTGGTTGTGGTACTCAGTTACTTGGGCAACTGCAGTCCATTCTGAATAATGTGTCCGGACTTCAGGCGGTCTGAAACCCAGACACACGATTTGAAACCCGGACTGTCCGGGTCAATCCTGGACAGGTGGCAACCCTAACCACCCACCAGGGTTGTGGGGAAGAGGCCCTTGTCCTCATCAACATGGGGACAAGGTGCTTTGCCAGGAAAGGTCTCCTGTGGGAAGGGGGGGTGCACACTTGTCCACCCCCCTTTTCCTGACCAGTAAGACTGCATGCTCAAATTATGTGTCTGGTATGGACTTTTAGGGAGAGATTTGTTGGCTTTTTTTGCATGGAAATCCCCTAAGATCCCGACTAGACCTAATTTCAATGGGGTTCGGGTTTGACATCTAAAGTTCAGCTCCACCTAATGAGAGGACAAAAATTCTGATAAGCCCCCCAAATGCAGACCCCCACTACCACCGGGCCAGGGTTGTGTCATCAACATGAGGATGAGGTGCTTTGTGCCAGGGAATGTCCCCCCCGACAAGACATCCCCCTTATGTTGATAGCATGTGACCTAGTATCGTTCAGGAAAAGGGGGGGGTGCACTTGTCCCCTCTTTCCTGACCAGCAAGGCTGCATGCTCAAATTATCAGTCTGGTATGGATTTTATAGGGAGAGATTTTTTTTTTTTTCATGGAGAAGATCCTGACCAGACCTGGTTTAAATGGGGTACGGGTTTCGGCAACCAAACTTCTTTGATGTTCACCAAACTACACTGAGCTGAACTCAAAGAGCTATGACTTTTTCTATGTACACAAAAGGCCTATTTCTCTCAAATATTGTTCACAAGTCTGTCCAAATCTGTGCTATTGAGCACTTCTCCTCTGTGGAGATAATCCATCCACCTCACAGGTGTGGCATATCCAGATGCTGATTAGACAGCATGAATATTGCACAGTTGTGCCTTAGGCCAGCCACAATAAAAGGCCACTCTAAAATGTGCAGTTTTATCACACAGCACAATGCCACAGATGTCGCAAGTTCTGAGGGAGCGTGCATTTGGCATGCTGACTGCAGGAATGTCCACCAGAGCTGTTGCCCTTGAATTGAATCTTTATTTCTCTACCATAAGACGTCTCCAAAGGCGTTCCAGAGAAATTGGCAGTACATCCGACTGGCCTCACCACCGCAGACCACGTGTAGCCACACCAGCCCAGGACCTCCACATCCAGCATCTTCATCTCCAAGATCGTCTGAGACCAGCCACCCGGACAGCTGCTGCAACAATTGGTTTGCATAATCGAAGAATTTATGCACAAACTGTCAGAAACCATCTTAGGGAAGGTCATCTGAATGCTCGTCGTCCTCATCGGGGTCTCCACCTGACTGCAGTTTGTTGTCGTAACCGACTTGAGGGCAAATGCTGACATTCCATGGCATCTGGCACTTTGGAGAGGTGTTCTCTTCACGGATGAATCCTGCTTTTCACTGTATAGGGCAGATGGCAGACATGGTGTGGGTTTGCTGATGTCAACGTTGTGGATGGAGTGGCCCATGGTGGCTGTGAGGTTATGGTATGGGCAGGCATATGCTATGGACAACGAACACAGGTGCATTTTATTGATGGCATTTTGAATGCACAGAGATACCGTGACGAGGCCCTGAGGCCCATTGTTGTGCCGTTCATCCACGACCATCACCTCATGGTGCAGCATGATAATGCACAGCCCCAAGGTGCAAGGATCTGTACACCATTCCTGGAATCTGAAAACATCCCAGTTCTTGCATGACCAGCATATTCACCGGACATGTCACCCATTGAGCATGTTTGGGATGCTCTGGATCGGCCGATATGACAGCGTATTCCAGTTCCTGCCAATATCCAGCAACTTGGCACAGCCATTGAGGAGGAATGGACCAACCTTCCACAGGCCACAATCAACAACCTGATCAACTCTATGTCAAGGAGATGTGTTGCACGGCGTGAGGCAAATGCTGGTCACACCAGATACTGACTGGTTTTCAGACCCCCCAATACAGTAGAATTGCACATTTTAGAGTGGCCTTTTATTGTGGCCAGCCTAAGGCACACCTGTGCAATAATCATGCTGTCTAATCAGCATCTTGATATGCCACACATGTGAGGTGGACGGATTATCTCGGAAAAGGAGAAGTGCTCAATAACACAGATTGAGACAGATTTGTGAACAATATTTGAGAGAAATAGGCCTTTTGTGTACATAGAAAAAGTTGCAGATCTTTGCGTTCAGCTCATGATAAATTGGGGCAAACACAAAAGTGTTGGGTTTATAATTTTGCTCAGTGTAGGACAGTTGCGCTCATCCAAATGGGAAATAAAACCAGCCTTGAGCAGCAAGAGCAAAGTGTCCACTTCACCCAAAACAGAAAAAAAGCACAGTTTCAGGCCTCTTCCACCCTCCATAGAAATCCATTCAGTATATAAACATCCTCTTTGTCGTTATTAAATAAACCAGATCTGCGTCCTGCTCCCTATAATATCCACATGTGACTATTTTCCCTTGACACAGATGAATTATACTGTATATAATCCCACTTCCATCCCTGAGCATCCGGCGCCCCCCTGAAATGACTGGTGGACTATAGTAGAGATCCCTGCCTCCGCTGACAGACGAGCCTTCCTTTCCCATACAACAAAAGGAATAAATAATATCCTCTATCAGCCCTGTCACTTCCGAAGATGGACGGTATCTTATTATTAATGAGGAATTCCAGGTTCATATAAGCCCCTGCCTACAGACCCCCACAACCACCAGCCAGGGTTGTGGGCAAGAGGCCCTTGTCCACTTCAATATGGGACTTGTCAAATGTTTGGTTGTCTTTTTTTTCTAGGTGACTTTTTCGTCACATGGAGGGGCAGTATCTGGGGGCTTCTAGATTCTGATAAGCCCCCCAAATGCAGACCCCCCACTACCACCGGGCCAGGGTTGTGGTCAAGAGGCCCTTTTTAACTTCAATATGGGACTTGTCAAATGTTTGGTTGTCTTTTTTTCTAAGTGACTTTTTCGTCACATGGAGGGGCAGTATCTGGGGGCTTCTTGATTCTGATAAGCCCCCCAAATGCAGACCCCCCACTACCACCAGGCCAGGGTTGTGGGGGAAGAGGCCCTTGTCCTCATCAACATGGGGACAAGGTGCTTTGCCAGGAAAGGTCCCCTGTGGGAAGGGGGGGGTGAACACTTGTCCACCCCTCTTTTCCTGACCAGTAAGACTGCACACTCAAATTATTTGTCTGGTATGGACTTTTAGGGAGAGATTTGTTGGGTTTTTTTGCATGGAGATCCCCTAAGATCCCGACTAGACCTGATTTGAATGGGGTTCGGGTTTGACATCTAAAGTTCAGCTCCACCCAATGAGAGAGAGGACAAAAATTCTGATAAGCCCCCCAAATGCAGACTCCCACTACCACCGGGCCAGGGTTGTGGGGAAGAGGCCCTTGTCTTCTTTAACATTGGGACAAGGTGCTTTGTCAGGAAAGGTCTCCTGTGGGAAGGGGGGGGTGCACATTTGTCCACCCCCTTTTTCCTGACCAGTAAGACTGCATGCTCAAATGATGTGTCTGGTGTGGCCTTTTAGGGAGAGATTTGTTGTTTTTTTTTTTGCGTGGAGATCCCCTAAGATTCTGACCAGACCTGATCTCAATGGGGTTCAGGTTTGGCATCTAAAGTTCTTTGAAGGTCACCAAACCAGGTCAGTTCAGCTCCACCCAGTGGGAGAGAGGACAAAACCCAGCAGGAAGAGTAAAGTGTCTGTGTGAGTAAAGTGTCCTCTGCACCCAAAACAGAAAAAAAAAAAAAAAGTTTTGGCTATAAATACACTTTAAGGCGCCCTGCGCCATTGTAGAAATCCAGGCGGTATATCAACGTCCTCTTTGTTGTTACCGATATTAAATAAACCAGATCTGCGTCCTGCTCCCTATAATATCCACATGTGACTATTTTCCCTTGACACAGATGAATTATACTGTATATAATCCCACTTCCATCCCTGAGCATCCGGCGCCCCCCACCCCCCCTGAAATGACTGGTGGACTGTAGTAGAGATCCCTGCCTCTGCTGACAGACGAGCCTTCCTTTCCCATACAACAAAAGGAATAAATAATGTCCTCTATCAGCCCTGTCACTCCCGAAGATGGATTGCTGCTTGTCCAGAACTAGGAATGACAGGGCAGTGAAAGTTTCAGGCTTGTCCCTCTTTCATTCTGATTAATGGCGGTGTCAGTGCCTGGATTCCGCCGCCTTCCCCAGATAATGAGTTAGGAATGTGCTTGTCCTGTCACACACACAGGCAGATGTCAGGACTAGAAAAGGCCTTGGAATGCCAGAAATTATATACAGCTTTCTTATGTTCCCCTGACACAGCTAAAGGGGGGAAAGCCTAATTTATGGAGACAAAACACAGGCCAGAGCTGTAGGGGGGGTGGGGGGTGGGGGGCAGGAATAGGGGGGAGGGGGGACCCCTGCTAAGAACTGCTCATCTGCCAGAACATGTGCTGCAAGGCTTGGAAAGCCGTTCCCTTAAAAAATGATACAATAATAGAGGATGGAATAAAAAAAGATATAGGGCTCATTCAGGGGGGGCGTCCCCCGGAGAGGAGACCCCCGAAGTATTATAATGATTGGGGTTAGATAAACCGGAGCAGGGACAATTTAGGAGCCGCCCCCCCCCCCCCCCCCGAGCCAGAGAATTGGTATTTTCCTGACCTAAAGCCAAACTAAACTCTCTCAATCAACATAAACTATTTGTAATCCTTATTCTGCTAGTATTAGTAAATAGAAAGGAATATTTATTACTTATTTTATATATATATATTTTTTTACATTTTATCAGCTGTTGCCGCCTGGTTTCTGGCCTAGGTGACAATGATGTCATACATCCCCATTAGCCTTCATAGGAGGGGCTTTCTCAGCTAAGCACTGCCTGAGCTAAGGGCAGATGGATTCCAGGAAGTACTGTATAGAAGACATACGAAGGTCTGGCAGCTCGGTATAAAATCCAATCTTCTTTATTATAATTCGATCAAGACGTGGGGGTTCAATATACAAAGCGGTTGATGCGGTTCAGCCCTTACAGGGACTTAGCTGTGTTCCAGGAAGTAAGTACTACACGAATCATCTGCCCTTATTCAAGATAACAGTGGATAGAAATGCTGGGAGAAGGGGGGGGGGGGTTCAAAGGCATTTCTCCGCAAAATAAATCCTTAAGACATGGATGGATGGGTGGAGACATGGATGGATTGATGGAGACATGGATGGAAGGAGACATGGGTGGATGGAGACATGGATGGAAGGAGACATGGATGGATGGATGGAGACATGGATGGATGGATGGATGGAGACATGGATGGATGGAGACATGGATGGATGGAGACATGGATGGATGGAAGGAGACATGGATGGATGGATGGAGACATGGATGGATGGATGGATGGAGACATGGATGGATGGAGACATGGATGGATGGAGACATGGATGGATGGAAGGAGACATGGATGGATGGATGGAGACATGGATGGATGGATGGATGGATGGATGGAGACATGGATGGATGGAGACATGGATGGAGACATGGATGGATGGAGACATGGATGGAGACATGGATGGATGGAGACATGGATGGATGGATGGATGGAGACATGGATGGATAGAGACATGGATGGATGGATGGATGGAGGCATGGATGGATGGAGACATGGATGGATGGAGACATGGATGGATGGATGGAGACATGGATGGATGGAGACATGGATGGATGGATGGATGGAAGGAGACATGGATGGATGGAGACATGGATGGATGGAAGGAGACATGGATGGATGGATGGATGGAGACATGGATGGATGGAGACATGGATGGATGGATGGATGGATGGAGACATGGATGGATGGATGGAGACATGGGTGGATGGATGGAGACATGGATGGATGGATGGAGGGAGACATGGATGAATGGATGGAGACATAAATTGATGGATGGAGCCAGGGGCGGACTGACCATTCGGGCACTCGGGCACTGCCAGAGGGCCCCATGCCACTAAGGAGCCCCATCAGGGTTGCCAGCCTCGATAAAACCAGGGACACTATGTAAAAATCTGTGTTTTTTTAAAAATCCCAAGATTATAGCTGCCCCGCCTCTCCAGTACCTTTTCAGTGTGTGTATTCTGTGTGTGTATATGGTGTGTCTGTGTGTGTATAATGTGTGGCCCCTTAATCTATTGCCTGGGGGCCCCATAATCTCCTATTGCCTGGGGGCCCCATGAGTTGTCAGTCCGCCCCTGGATGGAGATATGGATGGATGGAGATATGGATGGATGGAGACATGGATAGATGGAGACATGGAAGGATGGATGGATGGATTGATGGATGGATGGATGGAGACATGGATGGATGGGTGGAGACATGGATGGAGACATGGATGGATGGAGACATGGATGGATGGATGGATGGAGACATGGAAGGATGGATGGAGACATGGATGGATGGATGGATGGATGGATGGAGACATGGAAGGATGGATGGAGACATGGAAGGATGGATGGAGATATGGATAGACAGAGACATGGAAGGATGGATGGATGGAGACATGGATGGATGGATGGAGACTTGGATGGATGGATGGAAGGATGGATGGAGACATGGATGGCTGGAGACATGGATGGATGGATGGATGGATGGATGGATGGATGGATGGAGACATGGATGGATGGATGGAGACATGGATGGAGACATGGATGGATGGAGATATGGATGGATGGATGGAGACATGGATGGATGGATGGATGGAGACATGGATGGAGACATGGATGGATGGAGACATGGATGGATGGATGGAGACATGGAAGGATGGATGGAGACATGGATGGATGGATGGATGGATGGATAGAGACATGGCTGAATGGATGGAGAGATGAATTGATGGATGGATGGATGGAGAGATGAATTGATGGATGGAGACATGGATGGATGGATGGAGACATGGATGGATGGATGGAGACATGGATGGATGGATGGATGGATGGATGGAGACATGGCTGAATGGATGGAGAGATGAATTGATGGATGGAGACATGGATGGATGGATGGAGAGATGAATTGATGGATGGATGGATGGATGGATGGAGACATGAATGGATGGATGGATGGATGGAGACATGGATGGATGGATGGAGACATGGATGGAGACATGGATGGATGGAGATATGGATGGATGGATGGAGACATGGATGGATGGATGGAGACATGGATGGAGACATGGATGGATGGAGACATGGATGGATGGATGGAGACATGGAAGGATGGATGGAGACATGGATGGATGGATGGATGGATGGATGGATGGATGGATGGAGACATGGCTGAATGGATGGAGAGATGAATTGATGGATGGATGGATGGAGAGATGAATTGATGGATGGAGACATGGATGGAGACATGGATGGATGGATGGAGACATGGATGGATGGATGGAGACATGGAAGGATGGATGGAGACATGGATGGATGGATGGATGGATGGAGACATGGCTGAATGGATGGAGAGATGAATTGATGGATGGAGACATGGATGGATGGATGGAGAGATGAATTGATGGATGGATGGATGGATGGATGGATGGATGAGTTTGCTGTGAAGATTAAAATGAATTAAGTAGCATTTTCAGTTTGTGACTCTCAGGTACAGTTTAGTGATTGGAATTGTGATTGTAACACAATTGCTGAGAACTGTCTGTGATACTTTTTTAATTTGCACTAAAATTTAAATTTTCATGACAGGTTTTCTGGGAGTTTTCTTCTCCTCCATCCATGACCTGAGAAGAAGGGGTCGGGATTTACACTCTGAAAGTGTAAAGTCCATATCCCCACATCAATAAATTTCCAGTGCCGTGAGGGTTAAAATAATCTGAGGGGCGTGTCATATACATTTACCAGCCTATGCCTGCCCCTTTCCAATTCCCTACTCCATTCATAGAGGCTGTACTATAGATTCCAGGAGTAAACAAAGACTATGAATGGAGGATAGGTGGATGAATAAAACATCTCCTCCATTCATGAAAGCACTTTTCATTGATGGAAGCTAGGGATGAGCTTGATGTTCGGGTCTAACGTAGGATGTTCGCCCGTTCGCCGAAGAACAAACATTATGGGGCGCTCGCGGGAAATTCGAGCGCCCACGGAACGCCCCATAATGCACTGTGAGATCGCAGTGCATTGCTGTATGATGATTGGCCAAAGCAAGCACCTGACCTGCATGCTTTGGCCAATCCCAGTGACAGATGGAGATCTATGAAGGTTCAACAATTCATAAAGTGTCATCTGAGACAGATCGTTTCCTCACTCTATCCAAATCCCAATAAATACCCCCGCCCTCCCCCTGTCCTCCCCCCTTCCTCCCCCCGTCCTCCCCCCTTCCACCCTGTCCTCCCCCCGCCCTCCCCCCGTCCTCCCCCCTTCCACCCCGTCCTCCCCCCACCCTCCCCCCATCCTCCCACCCTGTTCTCCCCTCGTCCTCCCACCCCGTCCTCCCCCCGCCCTCCCCCCGTCCTCCCCCCGCCTTCCCCCCGCCTTCCCCCCGTCCCTCCACCGCCCTCCCCCCATCCTCCCACCCTGTCCTCCCCCCCCCCACCGCCCCCCCACCGTCCTCCCCCCGCCCTCCCCCCCCCCCCGTCCTCCCACCGTGTTCTCCTATCAGTGTGAAAGGAGAGAAGAGCTCTTCTATAGGGAATAGAAGGTGGATATTGGAATTCGGATTATTAACATATAAAGTACACCGCACCTAATCACTGCATCCTTCTAATCAGCCGAGCGTCACAATTTATATTTCGATCAAACGAGGTTTTCACATGACTACGCCGATATTTAGAACGCGTTGAGCGCAATTACAAGTTGTTACACGCTCCGGAGGTTTTAAAGAGTTGCAAATCTTCAAAATCCTCCGAACATTTATTTACTTTTATGTTTATAACGGAAGGGATAGGAGATTGCGATCCGAGCGTTAGGAGGAAGGAGAGCGATCAAACGTGAGAGTGAAATGTTACTCGGGGGCCCATTCCCACCATCGTGTGTGAATGACGTAAAGCGCCGTACGGCACATGTGACCGCCTGGTTTTTGTTTTTTAGGCATTTTTTTGTTAGTAATCTCCTTATTCAGCCCATTGGCAATCTCTTTTTTTTTTTTTTTTTAAACACTTTTACCCCCTTGGTGCCCAGGCCAATTTTCAGCTCTCATCGCTGTCGCACTTTGTATGACAATTGGGCGGTCATGTGACACTGTACACATTTTTATCTTTATTTTCACACAGATAGAGCTTTATTTTGGTGGTATTTAATGTGTACACAGCGGTCACAGAGCATGCCCGATGCGCTCCACAGTAGGGACGTGCGGGAGACATGGTTCTGGGAGGTACTTCCAACTGGAGGGCCGCTCTGTAGCCGTGTTTCCGCTATAGCGCAGGCGGGGAAGGGTTTAAGCAACCCCTTTCACCATCTCCACCTTCTTCTCTCCCTTATTTTTAGCAATCTAATTCTGTTTTTATGGATCCTTGTGAACGGTCCGGTGTTGGCACCAAATTGTACAAGTCCCCACTGCACTTCTTCTCACCTGTTGTAAAAGACCCCTCCGCCATGTTGCGTCACTCTCCTGGCTGTAAGCAGGTTGAAATGCTGGTTAGTGAGCCGCGGCTGGGGTGGGGGGGAGTTGACCCAGTTCCCGCACTTTCTCTGAACTCTGCCTCTCTCCCTGTGCTGTAAAATAAAAGGGGTGAGGGCTCTGCCCAGACACACACACACACAGTCTGCATGGGAAGAGACACAGACACACAGCATGTTAGAGGAAGAGTCAACAAAGTGCGCGCATTAAGCCTTAGCTACCCGTGGTGTGCTTGTGAATATTTGCATTGGAGCCCGTCCTGGGCACACTTTGAAGCCCCATTCCTCTACTGGAGTGAAGTAGCGGAGATACACTGGACAGGTGGAGAGGGAATTGGTTCAGCGTGTCCCTCCTAAATGCAACAGTGAGCTTGTGGTGTATATTAACACCAAGAGAGTTTGCTAAAGTTGTCATCTGTTCAAGTAAAGGGACCCCATGTGTAAGGCAGCGACCTTATCCAAAGTGCCTAGCGTAGCCCAGAAGAACCCACCCTGGAGTCTACAGCCCCCAACACTTTCTGTCCATAGTTTGGCTCTACAGAGATGACATTGACTGGCTGCTAGTTGGTTTCTAGATGCAGAAGTGCATGGTTATTTGCTGTTATAACCTAAAATACCAAGCATGTGACACCTTTAGTGTTCCGTTAATGGTCATTATATCCCACAATGGTATTTTAGTCTTTGTACTGTTGTATGAAGGACTCCGATTCACTGCCAGCAATGACCATTCTGGCCAGGGGCCGCTCCTACTCAGGAATGAGCTAGGATACACACCCACACACACACCTGTAACATGGAGGAACTCCGCCATCTTTGGTCACTCACATTCTCCAGGCCTAAGGCCCACCTCCCAAAATAAGAAATGTCAGCCTTTTAACGTTTAAACTGTATCAGAAGAATAATGAACAGTTCTTTAACAACTCAACCTTCACTTCCATCCCTTCGCTTTGAACACTCACAATTCTGCGCAGTACAAGTCCAACATTGACACTAGAAGGTTGCCCATAGTCCTCACTGTAGGTCCCCCATAAGTGGGTCCTCCACCCAAGTCTTTATGGGCCTACCCTGAAGGGTTCAGCTTTTTCCTATCACCCTCTGCCCCAGGCTCTTCCGGCTAATAATTTTATAGCAGTGGTCATCAACTTATGAGCTAAAGGGGACTTTAAATGTGGCCTCTGACATCACCAAAGGGCCAAACATCATGTTCAATATATGTAATGGTTGAGAGGAATGTCAGAAACTGCAGACCTAATAGAGGAGATGAGGGTCAGAGAGTGAGGACAGGATACTTTGTTGGTGTGGAGATGCTGCAGAAGACAATACGACCCTCAGGCTGCAGGTTGGGCACCATAGTTTTATAGGATAGACTAACTCCACCCAACATGTCAACCATGGGGAGGGGGTCTTCCTAAAAGGGGTGCTAACCCCTGCTTTTATAGGATAGACTAGTTTTATAGGATAGACTAACTCCACCCACTATGTCCACCATGGGGAGGGGTCTTCCTAAAAGGGGTGGTAACCCCTGCTTACACTTTGGTACTGCTCATTGTCCCACATTTAGCTACCAAGGGCCAACTCCCACATAGCAGACATTTCATCTGTTCTATTCAAGGTGCAGAACAAAGTTGATGTTGCCACCATTGGGAGGATTGATATAATGCCTTCAGGCCACAGGTTGGTCACCATGGTTTTATAGGATAGACTAACTCCACCCACTATGTCCACCGGGGGGGGGGGGGGTTCCTAAAAAGGGATACTAGCCCCTGCTTATACTGTGGTACTGCTCATTGTCCTACATTCAGCTACTAAGGGCCAACTTTTACATAGCAGGCATTTGATCTGTTCAGTTCAAGGTATCAAATAAAGTTGATGTTGCCACCATTGGGAGGATTGATATGAGGCCGCATGAGGCCTTCGGGCCACAGGTTGGACACCATGGTTTTATAAGATAGACTAACTCCACCCACTATGTCCACCCAGGGGAGGGGTTTTCCTAAAAGGGATACTAACCCCTGCTTATACTGTGGTACTGCTTATTGTCCTACATTCCTACACGGTCCTACACTCGGCTACTAAGGGCCAACTTCCACATAGCAGGCATTTGATCTGTTCTGTTCAAGGTGCAGAACAAAGTTGATGTTGCCACCATTGGAAGGATTGTGGCCTTCAGGCCACAGGTTGGACACCATGGTTTTATAAGATAGACTAACTCCACCTATTATGTCCACCCAGGGGAGGGGTTTTCCTAAAAGGGATACTAACTCCTGCTTATACTGTGGTACTGCTTATTGTCCTACATTCCTACACGGTCCTACATTCAGCTACTAAGGGCCAACTTCCACATAGCAGGCATTTGATCTGTTCTGTTCAAGGTATCAAATAAAGTTGATGTTGCCACAATTGGGAGGATTGACCTGACCCTTATCGACAAATGTTTGCATCCCCCCCTCCCCCCCAGTATATCCAGGCCTATGGGTGACGTAGGTGACCTGTCATGGTTCAAATAGCTGAAATAAATTATTAACAATGGGCTTGGCTCCTCCATTCACTGGATGTTTGACTGACAGATTTGTAGTGTAGGATCTCTCGGATCCCATTTTTAATGACATGCTTGGGTAGACTTTGTAGCTGTTCTTTGTTGTTCTGAGGTCTCTCGTTGTGACTGCTGGTGCTCCCTCCGTGCACTTCCCAAATTCTGTCAGAACATGTCAAAATTCCTCGCCCTCGATAATGAGCCTTAAATGAGCATGGGCATCTTAAGCCTTGAAATTTGACGATTGTCTTGGGAATAAGAAGGCAGTTGACAATTATAAATTACTGCTGAGCAGCCCCTATTTAGTAAGTGAGAGGTAGAAAAGATAATTGCTTTCACTATTATTCTGGGTCTTCTATTAATTAATGGCAAAGCCACAAGAAGGAGTGATTAATTCCGCCTGATGATCTCAGCAATCTCCGACCATCTACATATGCAGCGGAGCACGTGTTCCTAATCCGAAAAAAAAAAATTCCCAACCAAATATCGGCAAGGAACGGGTTAACCGGGGGGGTGGAGGCGTCTTCTCCTCTCTCTCCCCTGAGACAAATGGTGCCATGTCAGGCCTATTTTTAACAAATGAATTATTGACTTAAACTGGCACAATTAATCACAATATAATGGGATCAGAGGATGTTAGAGGCCCATTTATCACGGGAGAAGATGGGTGCCGAGCCTTCCGAGAAATGAGGCTCTTTAATCACTCCCAGATTAAGCATTGCAAGGTTTCAATCATCACAAAGAGGCAGCAAGAAAAAAAAGAGAATGGGACATTGAGGGAAGGAATAGAAGAGACGGCTGAATACAGCTCAGCAGAATAGAAGACGGGAGATATAGGAGAGGAATAATAAAACTTTCACATTACTGAAGTCAGGACATTTCTAGAAACCCAGAAGATCCCAAATCTGAGGACTCATTGACACATGGACAACCTCCAAGCTGATGTGATAAGACCCTAAAATGTCAGGCCGAGCTACACAGAAAACAAAAGATTGCCGTGTAAAATGAAGTGCTCACCTAACGGTAAAGGAAAAATACCGCGCGTCCGGGGAGGAACATTCCCACTTTTATTATCGTGTTTATCCTAAAGTGGATGTTAACATCACATTTTGCACATTTGCCAATTTATTATTTTGTTGTTGTATTAAAGGAAATGGGTTGGATTTATTATTATTATTATTATTATACAGGATTTATTTAGTGAATAGTAAAAAATATAGCGCTAAGGAATAAACATATATCAGTATGTGAGTGAATAATACAGAAATCAATCAAACAAAAATAATGGAAATGTGAGAAAGTCCAATGCAGGTGGAAGTCCTAAAAAGGACCAATATGAGTCCACCACCAAATGGTGTCTAATCAAAGAAGGAATACACTGGCACTGTCTGGCATTGAGGGCATCAAAGGTGGGGCATCTTCAACAGGGGAAGTATATCTACTCTTACCGGAACAGGTGGACTCGAATGTCAGCGATGCCCCAGTTGAAGTCCTTTGAGACGAAACGTGTCTTGGCTTTCTGCTTCTCACATTGCCCCTCATCTTTTACTCTGTGATCACAGTTTTTATTCTTATTCATGTATGCCATTTTTTAGAAATAAAAAAACCCACTTTGTTGACCTACACTTCATGGAAGCATTTTTTTCTTTCATAAACTTCCGGACGAGAGTTCCTTTGTGGTCCAGTTTAACCTTCTATGCCTAAAGTTCCAGCCCTGGTGTTCCCAATATCTGAGGTCCGGTTTGGTGGCTGTCTACAACACCCTTTGGAGTCGTGTTTGGAGGTCCTTGGTTCCTTCGAGTTTCGTTGATCTGCTGATCCCCGGCATCCTTGCCTTTATGACTCCTTGTCGCTGACATTTGAGTCCACCTGTTCTGGTAAGAGTAGATATATTTCCCCTGTTTTTTGGTTGAAGATGTACCACCTTTGATGCCCTCAATGCCGGACAGTGCCAGTGTATTCCTTCTTTGATTAGACACCATTTGGTGGTGGACTCATATTGGTCCTTTTTAGGACCTCCACATACATTGGACTTTCTCACATTTCCATTATTTTTGTATGATTGATTTCTGTATTACTCACTCACATACTGATATATGTTTATTCCTTAGCGCTACATTTTTTACTATTCACTTCTCAGCATTCTTGTCACATTGTTTGGGTAGCAGCTTTTTCAATTTATCTTTGAGTTAGCGCAGTAATAATTTTATTTACAGGATTTATATAGTGCCAACAGTTTGCGCAACACTTTACAACATGAGGGCGGATGTTACAGTTACAATACAATTCAATACGGGAGGAATCAGAGGGTCCTGCTCATTAGAGCTTACAATCCAAGAGGGAGGGTCAAGTGATACAAAAGGTAATAACTGTGGGGGATGAGCTAAGAAAATAAAAGTACAGTTGTTAGCAGGGCTGGACTGGGACAGAAATTCGGCCCTGGACTTCATCCAGACCGGCCCACTTTAATTTTGCAAACACGCACAAAAAACAGTATATAAACTATACTCAACTGAGCAAAAAAGCCCCCTCCTTACATCAAAGTCCCCAGACCCCCCCCCCCCTTACATCAGGGTCCCCAGAGAGCCTCCCCCTTAAATCAGGCTCTCACAGAAACATTGCTTCTGTGTACATTTCCCTTTGAAAACGTTTAATAAAAAATCTTGAACACAAATGTCACATGTTGGTGGAGTAACTCTTCCTCTATAGTAACTCTTCCTCTATAGTAACTCTTCTTCTATAGTAACTCTTCTTCTATAGTAACTCTTACTCTATAGTAATTCTTCATCTATAGTAACTCTTCATCTATGGTAACTCTTCCTCTATAGTAACTCTTGATCGATAGTAACTCTTCCTCTATAGTAACTCTTCTTCTATAGTAACTCTTGCTCTACAGTAACTCTTCTTCTAGAGTGACTCTTCCTCTATAATAACTCTTCCTCTATAATAACTCTTCCTCTGTAGTAATTCTTCATCTGTAGTAATTCTTCATCTATAGTAACTCTTCATCTATAGTAACTCTTCATCTATAGTAACTCTTGATCGATAGTAACTCTTCCTCTATAGTAACTCTTCTTCTATAGTAACTCTTCCTCTACAGTAACTCTTCTTCTATAGTAACTCTTCTTCTATAGTAACTCTTCCTCTATAATAACTCTTCCTCTACAGTAACTCTTCTTCTATAGTAACTCTTCCTCTATGGTAACTCTTCCTCTATAGTAACTCTTCCTCTATAGTAACTGTTCTTCTATAGTAACTCTTCCTCTACAATAACTCTTCTTCTATAGTAACTGTTCTTCTATAGTAACTCTTCCTCTATAGTAACTCTTCCTCTATAGTAACTCTTCCTCTATAGTAACTCTTCTTCTATAGTAACTGTTCTTCTATAGTAACTCTTCCTCTATAGTAACTCTTCCTCTACAGTAACTCTTCTTCTATAGTAACTTTTCCTCTTTGGTAACGCTTCTTCTATAAGAACTCTTCCTCTATAGAAATGATTCCTCTATAGGAACTCTTCTTCTATAGCAACTCTTCCTTCATACTAACTCTTCTTCTATAGTAACTTTTCCTCTATAGTAACGCTTCTCCTATAGGAACTCTTCCTCTATAGGAACTATTTCTCTATAGGAACTCTTCTTCTATAGTAACTCTTCCTCTATAGTAACTCTTCCTCTGTAGTAACTCTTCTTCTTTTTCATTGCAGGTAAATGAGGGATTCCAAGCAGAAGCAATGTGCCCCCATTGAATTCTTGATGAAGGAGGGGTGCAGGCTGTCCGACATCCACAGAAGTCTACAGAATGTTTATGGAGATGGAGATGACGTCATTGACAAGAGTCACCAAAGAGAAGACATCGCTCTTATCACTGGTGTCAACTCCATAAACATTTTATAGCCTTCTGTGGATGTCGGAAAGCAGAGAGAGCAGGGAAGTGCCAACTAAATAAATCCTACTGGTTTCATTGTACCTGTGTGAGGTGTACACTTAAGCCCATCGATGATTGAACAGTCCTGGGGTACCCTGATGCCGCTCTGTAGGTGCACACATTACACAGATACACTGAAAGCAGTAGGATTTATTTAGTTGGCGCCTCTTCCCTCTCTCTGATTTCTCACTTGTTCACAGAGGCACCGGACACCGGGCACGGCTACCTCCTTTTTACAAGAACATTAGAATATAGCATTGATATAAAAGGACCTGCTATTATAGCTACTACTATACTATTTTACCAAGGGTATCACATTATTTGGAGTGCCAGAATGCTTTCCTTTTATAGTTCTGTGGATGTCAGTTAGCCTGCACCCCTCCTGTTGCTTCTGTGTACATTTCCCTTTGAAAACTTTAAAAAAAAAATATTGAACACAAATGTCACATGTTGGTGGAGTAACTCTTCCTCTATAGTAACTCTTCCTCTATAGTAACTCTTCTTCTTCTTCTTCATTGCAGGTAAAAAATGGATTCCAAGCAACATCTTGTTATTGGTGACTCTTCTCAATGGTGTCATCTCCATAAACATTCTGTAGCTTTCTGTGGATGTCGGACAACCTGCACCCCTCCTTCATCAAGAACTCAAGTGACAGAACGTTGCTTCTGCTTGGAATCCATTATTTACCTGCAATGAGAAAGAAGAAGAAGAGTTACTGAAGATGAAGAGTTACTATAGAGGAAGAGTTATTATAGAGGAAGAGTTACTATAGAAGAAGAGTTACTATAGAAGAAGAGTTACTGAAGAGGAGGAGTTCCTATAGAAGAAGAGTTCCTATAGAAGAAGAGTTCCTATAGAGGAAGAGTTCCTATACAGGAATAGTTCCTATAGAGGAATAGTTCCTATAGAGGAATAGTTCCTATAGAAGAAGCGTTACTATGGAGGAAAAGTTACTATAGAAGAAGAGTTATTATAGAAGAAGAGTTACCCCACCAACATGTGACATTTAAATGACCTATGTAACTTAATAAAAAAAGTTGTGCCCACTTTAATATTACTTTGTGTACAGTCCTCGTATTTTTATGTCCACTTTTGGGTTTTTTCATTAGCCTGCTGTTTTAACCTTTAGTTAGCTTATTAGGTTCTATCCCTGATAGGGTGCATAGCAGCTTCCCAGTCTATTCACACAGTAACCGAACAGAGAGAGTCTTTTTAGAATTTATTGCGTGAAGAACTTGGATAGGGTGAGTCTTGGGATACTTCAAATCCAGTGCAAACTGAAACCAAGGACACTCTCTGATAGAAGATGAACTCGAGCCAGGACCTTGATGAACCTCCTGTAGTCTTCAGCTAAACATCCCAGGAGTGCAGACAGCCCCACCAGACTGGGTCTCTCTCCACCAGGACAAGGACTCCGCTGTTCTATTCCCACATTATTTTAGCACACCTCAGCTCCCTGCTGGTCACTTTCTTGACCAGAAATTGATTAAGGCTGCATGTGTATTCAGCCCAGGGTCTGCCTCTTCCAATCCAATAAAGTGTTGCTAAACCCAGGAGCCTGCATTCACTATATCTGATCTCCCCAGGACCCTGCATTCACTATATCTGGTCTCCCCAGGACTCAGCATTCATTATATCTGATCTCCCCAGGATCCTGCATTCACTATATCTGATCTCCTCAGGACTCTGCAGTCACTATATCTGATCTCCCCAGGACTCTGCATTCACTATATCTGATCTCCCCAGGACCCTGCATTCACTATATCTGATCTCCTCAGGACTCTGCAGTCACTATATCTGATCTCCCCAGGACTCTGCATTCACTATATCTGATCTCCCCAGGACTCTGCATTCACTATATCTGATCTCCCCAGGAGCCTGCATTCACTATATCTGCTCTCCTCAGGACTCTGCAGTCACTATATCTGATCTCCTCAGGACTCTGCAGTCACTATATCTGATCTCCCCAGGACCCTGCATTCACTATATCTGATCTCCCCAGGAGCCTGCATTCACTATATCTGATCTCCTCAGGACCCTGCATTCACTATATCTGATCTCCTCAGGACTCTGCATTCACTATATATGATCTCCTCAGGACTCTGCAGTCACTATATCTGATCTCCCCAGGACTCTGCAGTTACTATATCTGCTCTCCCCAGGACCCTGCATTCACTATATCTGATCTCCCCAGGACCCTGCATTCACTATATCTGCTCTCCCCAGGACCCTGAATTCACTATATTTGATCTCCCCAGGATCCTGCATTCACTATATCTGATCTCCCCAGGACCCTGCATTCACTATATCTGATCTCCCCAGGACCCTGCATTCACTATATCTGATCTCCCCAGGACTCTGCATTCACTATATCTGATCTCCCCAGGAGCCTGCACTCACTATATCTGATCTCCTCAGGACTCTGCATTCACTATATCTGATCTCCTCAGGACTCTGCAGTCACTATATCTGATCTCCCCAGGACTCTGCATTCACTATATCTGATCTCCCCAGGAGCCTGCACTCACTATATCTGATCTCCTCAGGACTCTGCATTCACTATATCTGATCTCCTCAGGACTCTGCAGTCACTATATCTGATCTCCCCAGGACCCTGCATTCACTATATCTGATCTCCCCAGTAACCTGCATTCACTATATCTGATCTCCTCAGGACCCTGCATTCACTATATCTGATCTCCTCAGGACTCTGCATTCACTATATCTGATCTCCCCAGGACTCTGCAGTCACTATATCTGCTCTCCCCAGGACCCTGCATTCACTATATCTGATCTCCCCAGGACCCTGCATTCACTATATCTGCTCTCCCCAGGACCCTGCATTCACTATATTTGATCTCCCCAGGAGCCTGCATTCACTATATCTGATCTCCCCAGGACCCTGCATTCACTATATCTGATCTCCCCAGGACCCTGCAGTCACTATATCTGGTCTCCCCAGGACCCTGCATTCACTATATCTGATCTCCTCAGGACCCTGCAGTCACTATATCTGATCTCCCCAGGACTCTGCAGTTACTATATCTGATCTCCCCAGGAGCCATCAATCACTATATCTGATCTCCCCAGGACCCTGCAGTCACTATATCTGGTCTCCCCAGGACTCTGCAGTCACTATATCTGATCTCCCCAGGACCCTGCAGTCACTATATCTGATCTCCCCAGGAGCCTGCATTCACTATATCTGATCTCCCCAGGACCCTGCAGTCACTATATCTGATCTCCCCAGGACCCTGCAGTCACTATATCTGATCTCCCCAGGAGCCTGCAGTCACTATATCTGTTCTCCCCAGGAGCCTGCAGTCACTATATCTGTTCTCCCCAGTGGACAGTGCTAATTGGCCCTGTGCTGATCACATGCACTCTCCCAAGAAAAAAAAACTCTCTAGCAATACACACCAAACTGAGCATGTGCAGCCTGACTCCAAAGGCTCTATCTTATCTGGACTTGTCCAGGGGGACAGTGCATGGAGGGGGAGGACCTGTGCATACAGGATCAAGCATCCTTTTTTTTTACACAATGCAGAAGATTAACCCCTTAGGTCCCACGGTGAGTATAGTAAGCGTGCTTTATACTGCATATACAGACTGATTTTACTGCTGTGGCTTTAGTACCACTTTGAGTTCCTGAACTTACCAGAATACAAGGGGAAGTAGTTAAGCCTGCGACCAGCAGAGCCCAGAGCAGCCCAAAGCAATCAAACTTTGCTCCACTGGGTACAGATGAGCCAAAAACGACATTTACCTAATCCTATTGGAAAACAGAACAAGGGTGAACACACCGCTTCAGGTAAAAAATGGACACACCCGGTCCAAGGTGCTAATCCTGGCTCATCACTGTAGGCGATATCAAGAAGAGAAGAAAAGATTGAAGAGAAGAAAAGATTGAAGAGAAGAAAAGATTGAAGAGAAGAAAAGATTGATCGCATACTTGAATCCAGAAGATTCTGTAGAGATTTCCTTATTGTCATGAGCCAGACAAAATTGCAATGATAATTAGTTGACGCGTTTCACGCAAAAGGAACCGTGCTTGTTCACAACCAGAATTTCTACAGCATCTTCTGGATTCAAGTGTGCGATCAATCTTTTCTTCTCTTCTTGATATTACCTAATCCTATTAGCAACCTAACTAGGAGGGTGCTACATTAGGTTTATTGAAATAATTTAAAAAAATATGTCCTGTTGATATAAGACACGAGAGGGCCCCTTTTTAAGAACTTTGTGGGGGGATCATAACTTCCAATGAAGGTCCTACAGACAGTCTAGGACAGTGGTTCTCAACCTCGGTCCTCAAGTATCCCCAACAGGCCATGTTTTCAGGTTTTCCTTTATCTTGCATGGGTGCTTTCAATCAGAGTCAATGGCTTGGTATTTTGGACAGCTATTTTATCTTCGAGAAATTCCCAAAACATGACCTGGCGGAGATACTTGAGGGCCGAGGTTGAGGAACCCGCTGGTCTAGTCTTCAATGACGCAACTCATTCACGCGATCATCAATGCCTTTGTGTTATAAGGGTAGCCATGATTTCCCTGCTCCTCTATGCACTCCATGTTTGTGTCTTTAAACCAGGAGACTATCCTTAATGATGACAGAGAAGCTGCGTCATGGCCGACTGCCTTCATCTCAGACTAGCATATGCTACCAAATAAGAGTTCACCTTTACCTCATCGAAATCTTTTATATCAATTACAGGGAAGTGAAAGACAAATGGCAACAAATATTAATGTCATTTACCTTTCATCACAACACTCTGGAGGGGGGGTGGGGGTGGGAGGGGCTGGGTGAGGTCTGCAGAACATCTCTCCCACATGAGAGACCTTCTGCGAGCGTGCGGACAGCCTCTTACGCGGGGCGATTCATAATGTTGATGCTCCTGCAGTAATTTCATTATGTCTGGTGGATTCATCCGCAGAGTTATGGGTCACTGACCCAATTAATGTAAAGTTCCAATTTTCATAAACTCATTTATTACTGCGGGGACAGTGACAGCCCCACATGAGTCCTGACAGGTTATCAGTCACCGGGAGCTTTGGCAAACCACAAGTGTCAGAGCACAGCGGGCGGCCTTCCATCTTCCTTCCTAACGCCGGCTGACAGAAGGCCTACGTCTGCCATCTCTACCCGAGGCTGGGGGGACGTAAAAAGATGGCTCCGGGGTGAAACCTACCTGATCCCGTGAGAGTACTTTAGGAGAACATGGAGGATCAGGACACCAATCCTGGAAAATACTCCGAGCTGATCATACGTTACTATTGATGTGTTACTGAAAAATAATGGTGTGTTTGATTGCTATAAATTACATTTTTTTTTGTCTTTTGTGGGAAGGTACAGTGCCTTGCAAATGTATTCACCCCCTTGGCTTTTTACCTATTTTGTTACATTACAGCTTTTAGTTCAATGGTTTTTTTTAATCTGAATTATATGTGATGGATCAGAACACAATAGTCTAAGTTGGTGAAGTAAAATTAGAAAAATATATACAAAAAACTATTTTTCAGAAATAAAAAACTGATAATTGTCATGTGCGTATGTATTCACCCCCCTTTGTTATGAAGCCCATAAAAAGCTCTGGTACAACCAATTACCTTCAGAAGTCACATAATTAGTGAAATGATGTCCACCTGTGTGCAATCTAAGTGTCACATGATCTGTCATTACATAGACACACCTTTGGGAAAGGCCCCAGAGGCTGCAACACCTAAGCAAGAGGCACCACTAACCAAACACTGCCATGAAGACCAAGGAACTCTCCAAACAAGTAAGGGACAATGTTGTTGAGAAGTACAAGTCAGGGTTAGGTTATAAAAAAAAATCTCCAAATCTTTGATGATCCCTAGGGGCCCCATCAAATCTATCATAACCAAATGGAAATGACATGGCACAACAGCAAACCTGCCAAGAGACGGCCGCACACCAAAACTCACGGAGCGGGCAAGGAGGGCATTAATCAGAGAGGCGGCACAGAGACCTAAGGTAACCCTGGAGGAGCAGAGACTGGAGTATCTGTACATAGGACCACAATAAGCCGTACGCTCCATAGAGTTGGGCTTTATGGCAGAGTGGCCAGAAGAAAGACATTACTTTCAGCAAAAAACAAAACGGCACGATTTGAGTTTGGAAAAAGGCATGTGGGAGACTCCCAAAATGTATGGAGGAAGGTGCTCTGGTCTGATGAGACTAAAATTGGACTTTTTGGCCATCAAAGAAAACGATATGTCTGCCGCAAACCCAACACATCACATCACCCAAAGAACACCATCCCCACTGTGAAACATGGTGGTGGCAGCATCATGCTGTGGGGATGTTTTTCAGCAGTCAGGACTGGGAAACTGGTCAGAGTTGAGGGGAAGATGGATGGTGCTAAATACAGGGATATTCTTGAGCAAAACCTGCACCACTCTGTGTGTGATTTGAGGCTAGGACGGAGGTTCACCTTCCAGCAGGACAATGACCCCAAACACACTGCTAAAGCAACACTTGAGTGGTTTAAGGGGAAACATGTAAATGTGTTGGAATGGCCGAGTCAAAGCCCAGACCTCAATCCAATAGAAAATCTGTGGTCAGACTTAAAGATTGCTGTTAACAAGCGCAAACCATCCAACTTGAAGGAGCTGGAGCAGTTTTACCAGGAGGAATGGGCAAAAATCCCAGTGGTAAGATGTGGCAAGTCATAGAGACTTATCCAAAGCGACTTGGAGCTGTGATAGCCGCAAAAGGTGGCTCTACAAAGTATTGACTTTAGGGGGGTGAATAGTTTTGCACATTGACTTTTTCTGTTATTTTGTCCTATTTGTTGTTTGCTTCACAATAAAAAAAACATCTTCAATGTTGTGGGCATGTTCTGTAAATTAAATGATGCAAATCCTCAAACAATCCATGTTAATTCCAGGTTGTGAGGCAACAAAACACCAAAAATGCCAAGGGGGGTGAATACTTTTGCAAGGCACTGTATGTTTTGCAGGAGAGTTTTTACATCAAACACATAGAACACAACATGGTAGATAAATTAGCATTAACATTACACATTGTAGTGGTACAGAGGGATTCGGGTGGTGTTGGTCCTTACGTGGAATGATGCATTGTGGAATAGTGAACATACAGTACAGGACATAGTTACATAGTAGGTGAGGTTAAATAAAGACAATAGTCCATCCAGTTCTTCCATCCAGTTCTTCCTGTGTCGGTGTACGTGTGTTCAGTGTCTATAATTATTTCCCATATCCCTGTATGTTATGTTTTTTAAGATGCACATCCAAGAGTCTCTTAAAAATATCCATTCTTCCCGCTGCCACCACCAATTGTGGAAGAGAGTTCCACATCCCCATTGCCCTGACAGTGAAAAACCCCCTACATAGCTTAAGGCAGTGGCGGTGCGTCCATTAAGGGTGCACAGGCGCCGCCCCCTCTCTCCAGCCAGTCCCTCTATGACCAATGGATAGATTCGTGCATTGCATGAATCTATCCATGGCCGCCGCTGCCACCCCCTATTCAGGCACCCAGCCCCTTTTCGGGCACCGGGCGCCTGAATTACAGCGGCGGGGGGTGTTTTTGAAGCACCCAATTAGAGCCATAGGCTTTAATAGGACCTTGCTTTGTGCACTAGTCCAAATCATCTGGTGGAAGAGGAATTATAGTGTGGGGTGGAGGGGGGATTATGGTGTGGGGGTTGTTTTTCAGGGCTTGGGTTTGGCCCCCTTAGTTCCAGTGAAGGGAACTCTTAAGGCGTCAGCATACCAAGACATTTTGGACAATTTCATGCTCTCAAATTGTGGGAACAGTTTGGGGACGGCCCCTTCCTGTTCCAACATGATTGCCCACCAGTGCACAAAGCAAGGTCCATAAAGACATGGATGAGTGAGTTTGGGGTTGGAGGAACTTGACTGGCCTGCACAGAGGCCTGAACTCAACCCGATAGAACATCTTTGGGGTGAATTAGAGCAGAGACTGCGAGCCAGGCCTTCTCGTCCAACATCAGTGCCTGACCTCACAAATGCTCTTCTGGAAGAATGGTCAAACATTCCCATAGACACACTCCTAAACCTTGTGGACGGCCTTCCCAGAAGAGTTGAAGCTGTTATAGCTGCAAAGGGCGGAGCCAACTCAATATTGAACCCTACGGACTAAGACTGGGATGTAATTAAAGTTCATGTGCGTGTAAAGGCAGGCGTCCCAATACTTTTGGTAATGTAGTGTATAAGATTGCAGACCAAAACTGCTCTGTGTGCTCCAGCAGTCCAGGCAACGAATGAATAGCGCAGCCCTGGAATCAGGTCAAGTCTACCGACGTAGTTCAGGTTAACATTTCGATCCCCCCGAGGGGGGGGGCCTTTATCAAATGAGATAATTACAAAGCATAAAACTGCCTCTTCATAATGCGTTCGCCGTTCTCGTTTGGCGATGGTCGGGGAGGTGTTGCTCACTTCATCGCCGTCCCGTCTCTGCATTGATTAGACGTCTTGCCTGGTGACAGTCAATCTATAGAACACAATGATGCCGGACGGTAGACATCTGTCAATCCTTATCCTTCAATATCTGAAAGAGACTTTGTAGTTTGAGTGACTGCTTTAAAGAGCGCGGAAGACAGAAGTTGCGAGCTGTCTGAAAGTCAGTTACAATATATTGATTGGAGGATTACCTTTTCTATGTAACCAGCCGCTCTCTCTGAATGTCAGGCAGACTCCCGAGAACACAAACACATGTTCTAGCCACACTTCCACAGCTTGTTCCTGTCAATAACATGACGTATTCTTGTAACGAAAGAGCACAAAAACCTACTGTTAGATGCTAATGCGTCTCCAAACATCTTTATTATACCGGCGGGCAAAGGAACGACTGGATAGACCAGATGTACTAAATGGTGTTCCACTCAGAATAAACCTCCCCACTTCCCTGCCCACCTACCTCTCCTCTCGTGTGGACCAGTAGGCAATGTTGTAAGTAATGGTCTCCTACCGAAGGCTATGGTTACAATTTGTAATCGTTCTCCTCAATTCTGGAACAGGTCTTTCCAGTGCCCAGGGCAAGGATGCAGTGCTGAAATCCCCTCACCCACTGGTAATGTATGACGTAGAATGGTTTTACCACCCTGCGCCCATTGCCAACCATGGGCAGCCAGAGCAAGGGAACAGAGAATGGGTTTACCACCATGCACCGATTGTCAACCAGGGGCAGCCAGAACCAGGGTGCAGAGAATAGGTTTACTGCCGTGCGCCCCTTGCCAACCATGGGCATTCGAAGCAAGGGGATAGAGAATGGGTTTACCCTCCCCCCTGCGCCCATTGCTAACCATGGGCAACCAGAGTAAGGGGACAGAGAATGGTTTTACCACCCTGCACCCATTGCCAACCATGCACAGCTGGTGCAAGGGGGCAGAGAATGAGTTTATCACCCTGCGCCCATTGGCAACCATGGGCAGCCAGAGTAAGGGGACAGAGAATGGTTTTACCACCTTGCACCCATTGCCAACTATGCACAGCTGGTGCAAAGGGGCAGAGAATGAGTTTATCAGCCTGCGCCCATTGCACAACCATGGGCAGCCAGAGAAAGGGGACAAAGAATGGGTTTACCTCCCTGCACCCATTGCAAACTATGGCCAGCTGGAGCAAGGGGACAGAGAATGAGTTTACCGCCATGCGCCATTTTCCATTCAGGGGCAGCCAGAGCAAGGGGGCAGAAAATGGGGGGTACCACACTGTGCCCATTGCCAACAATGGGCAGCTTGAGCAAGGGGACAGAGAATGGGTTTACCACCCTGCGCCCATTGCCAACCATGCCCACTCAAGGGGGCAGAGAATAGGTTTACCACCCTGCACCCTTTGCCAACCATGTGCAACCAGAGCAAGGGGGCAGAGAATGGGTGTACCGCCCTGTGCTTATTGCCAACCATGGACAGCCAGAGTAAGGGGACAGAGAATGGGTTTACTGCCCTGCACCCATTGCCAACCATCGGCAGCTGGAGCAAGGGGGTAGAGAATGGGTTTACCACCTGCGCCCTTTTCCATCCATGGGCATCCAGAGCAAGGAGACAGAGAATAGGTTTATCACCCTATTCCCATTGCAACCCATGGGCAGCATGAGCAAAGGGGCAGAGAATGGGGTACCGCCCTGCACCTATTGCCAACCATGGGCAGCCAGAGCAAGGTCACAGATAATGGGTTTACCGTCCAGCGCTCTTTGCCAACTGTGGGCAGGTGGAGCAAAGAGATAGAGGATGGGTGTACCGCCACACTTTTGGAGTAGTTTAAACAAGTCTAGGCGTGCTTTGTCATTTTTTTTAGCCAAAACACTCCTCTTGAACGCACAAGTGATGTTTTTGTTTTGCCTATAAACCCCTGTAAATGCCAATGTACAGTGCCTTGATAAAGTATTCATACCCCTTGAAATTTTCCATATTTTGTCATGTTACAACCAAAAACGTAAAATAAATAATACATATAAATATGTGGAAAGTGTGGGGGGGGGGCATTTGTATTCAGCCCCCTTTACTCTGATACCCCTAACTAAAATCTAGTGGAACCAATTGCCTTCAGAAGTTACCTAATTGGTAAATAGAGTCCATCTTTGTGTAATTTTAATCTCAGTATAAATACAGCTGTTCTGTGAAGCCCTCAGAGGTTTGTTAGAGAACCTTAGTGAACAAACAGCATCATGAAGGCCAAGGAACACACCAGACAGGTCAGGGATAAAGTTGTGGAGAAGTATAAAGCAGGGTTAGGTTATAAAAAATATCCCAAGCTTTGAACATCTCACGGAGTTCTGTTCAATCCATCATCGGAAAATGGAAAGAGTATGGCACAACTGCAAACCTACCAAGACATGGCCGTCCACCTAAACTGACCGGCCAGGGCAAGGAGAGCATTCATCAGAGAAGAGCCAAGAGGTCCATGGTAACTCTGGAGGAGCTGCAGAGATCCACAGCTCAGGTGGGAGAATCTGTCCACAGGACAACTATTAGTCGTGTTCTCCACAAATCTGACCTTTATGGAAGAGTGACAAGAAGAAAGACATTGGTGAAAGAAAGTCATAAGAAGTCCTGTTTGTAGTTTGTGAGAAGCCATGTGGAGGACACAGCAAACATGTGGAAGAAGGTGATCTGGTCAGATGAGACCGAAATTCAACTTTTTGGCCTAAAAGCAAAACGCTATGTGGGGGGAAAACTAACACTGCACATCACCCTGAACACACCATCCCCACCGTGAAACATGGTGGTGGCAGCATCATGTGGTGGGGATGCTTTTCTTCAGCAGGGACAGGGAAGCTGGTCAGAGTTGATGGGAAGATGGATGGAGACAAATACAGGACAATCTTAGAAGAAAACCTGTTAGAGTCTGCAAAAGACTTGAGACTGGGGAGGAGGTTCACCTTCCAGCAGGACAACGACCCGAAACATCTAGCCAGAGCTACAATGGAATGGTTTAGATCAAAGCATATTCATGTGTTAGAATGGCCCAGTCACAGTCCAGACCTAAATCACATTGAGAATCCGTGGCAAGACTTGAAAATTGCTGTTCACAGACGCTCTCCATCCAATCTGACAGAGCTTGAGATATTTTACAAAGAAGAATGGGCAGAAATGTCCTCTCTAGATGTGCAAAGCTGGTAGAGACATCCCTTAAAAAGACTTGCAGAGAAAGGGGGTTCTACAAAGTATTGAGTCAGGGGGGTGATGCTTCAGTAACTCTGAAGCTGGTTTGGAGTTTTGGAAAATCTCTGTAATTGTCCACCATCCATGTGCTTTGAATGGAAAAAAGAGAGAAAGAACTTTTTAGCATTGGCCGGTAAAGTGCTGATATGAGGATGGGCAAATATCTCATAACTTATTGTCCTTGCTGAATACAAATGCCCCCCCCCCCCCCCCCCACACTTTTCACATATTTATTTGTATCATTTTCCTTCCACTTCACAATTATGAGCCACTTTGTGTTGGTCCATCACATAAAATCCCAATAAAATACATTTACGTTTTTGGTTGTAACATGACAAAAGGTGGGGAATTTCAAGGGGTATGAATACTTTTTCAAGGCACTGTATGCATGGACACATAGGCTAACATTCAGGGGCGTTTAAAGGCAGAAATAATAACATCAACCATGTTTCTTAGATTGTAAGCTCTAAGGAGCAGGGCCCCCCTGATTCCTACTGTATCAAATTGTATTGTATTTGTACTGTCTACCCTCAAGTTGTAAAGCACTACGTAAACTGTTGGCGCTATATAAATCCTGTATAATAATAATAATAATGTTTTGAGCTCAAGCGTGCATGGGGGTCTTAATCTACCAGCATGTGAAATTTGAACAACCTATGTAAGGTAATAAAAAGTTATGACCACTTTTGTATTTCTTTCGGTACCAAAAGTGCCAAACGACTTCCCATAGAACAGCAAGTCTCAATCACTCCACTACAAGGGTTACCCTTTCTTTATTATATAAGAAAAAAGCCAGATCTCGCTTGATATATCATCCTGCTAAACTGTAAAATGGCACCGAGTGTCTGACAACTAGTACGTTCAGTAAAAAATTCATTAGATTTCAGTTGAACAGGTAAAACTGTTTAACAACCAAAAAAAAAAAAGAGATAAAGTAAATAGCTTGGCATAGACTTGTCTTGCTCCAATCAGCTGGAGAGACTGTGGAAGTGGCACTCGGTGAAGTCAAAGCCTTGTGATATATGAAAGGAAGGCCTGTTTCTCTCTCTTTCTCTGGCTGTCATCAGATCCCATCAATCCTTATTTATCGCCCCAGGAAACAACACAATTATGGTAATAAATAATAATAGGATCCTGTAAAACCTGAGTGATGAGGCTTCTCAGAACACATTCCCGTCGCTTTGTGTGGCAACAGCAGGCTATGTAATGCAATGCCAAGCAAATCAGAAGCGCTGAATGCTGAAAGACGACTGGCACAATGAATGGGCAATAAATCATGTTGGCACACATGCCATTCCTGACAGGCATGGCAGCGATATGGTAATTGCCAGTAATGTATTAAAATGTCCCAGCTAAAGCCATACTTAGTAACGTCTCATAAGTTCGGGGGCTGGGTACAGCCAGGGCATGATTCCTTTACCATGTCCTTGTTATTAAGGTTCAAAATTAGAGTCAGGAGGGTCTTTTCCGTTATATAAAACGTCACACACCGCATTTATCGGCCAATTACACTGAAACATCCAAAGGGGTTTCT
Organism: Lithobates clamitans; assembly: GCA_037952925.1. Taxonomy (NCBI): domain Eukaryota; kingdom Metazoa; phylum Chordata; class Amphibia; order Anura; family Ranidae; genus Lithobates; species Lithobates clamitans. Next base: position 840,059 of record JBBGZY010001541.1, read on the forward strand.
ACTTGTATGTTTAATCCAGTCTTGTCTTGGACCAGGTTTTTATGTTGCCATCCACTGCAATGGCCTTCAAAGTGTTAAAGTACATCTCTAGGTGAAACCATTTTTTTCCAATCTTTTTTCAGTCAGGGCATCCTTTAAAAAAATGCAAAATCTGTAGGTACACCAGTCTAAAATGTCAAAAATTTAAATGTTATTTATCATTGGGAAACCTGAGGCTGGAGTAACGAGCACAACCACCTTCAGAGGTTTCCTCATAACATAAGATATCCCACCACATCAGAGGTTCCACCATCATATCGGAGGCCTCTCATCATATCAGAGATCCCCTTATTACATCAGAGGTCCCCCCCATCACATCAGAGGCTCCTCATCACATCAGATGTCCCCCCATCACATCAAAGCCCCCCTTTACATCATAATTCCCCCTTCACATCAGAGATCCACCCATCACATCAAAGGTTCCACGAGCACATCAGGGTCCCTTTATCACATCCAAGGTCCCCTCATCAAATCAGGGGTCCTCCCATCATCTCAGAGGCTCCTCATCACATCAGAAGTCCCCCCATCACATCAGAGGTTCCATCCTCACATCAAAGCCCTCCCCCCATTTACATCACAATTCCCCCTTCACATCAGAGGTCCACCCATCATGTCAGAGGTTCCACAAGCACATCAGGGGCCCTTAATCTTATCCAAGGTCACCTCATCAAATCAGGGGTCCTCCCATCGTCTCAGAGGCTTCTCATCACTTCAGAAGTCCCCCCACCACATCAGAGGTTCCATCCTCACATCAGAGGTCCTCCCATCACATCAAAGGCCCCCTTTACATCACAATTCCTCCTTCACATCAGAGGTCCACCCATCACATCAGAAGTTCCACAAGCACATCAGAGGCCCTTTATCACATCCAAAGTCCCCTCATCAAATCTGAGGTCCCCCCATCATCTCAGAGGCCCCTTATCACATCTGAAATCCCCCCATCCCATCAGAGGTTCCATGCTTACATCAGAGGTCCCCCCATCATCTCAGAGGCCCCTTATCACATCTGAAATCCCCCCATCCCATCAGAGGTTCCATGCTTACATCAGAGGTCCCCCCATCATCTCAGAGGCCCCTTGTCACATCAGAAGTCCCCCTCCAATCTTATATCAGAGGTTCCATCCTTACATCAGAGGTCTTCCCATCACATCAAAGCCCCCCTTTACATGACACATCCTCCTCCACATCAGAGGTCCCACCATCACATCAGAGGTTCCACAAGAACATCAGGGGCCCTTTATCACATCCAAGGTCCCTTCATCAAATCAGAGGTCCCCCCATCATCTCAGAGGCCCCTCATCACATCTGAAATCCCCCCATCCCATCAGAGGTTCCATGCTTACATCAGAGGTCCCCCCATCATCTCAGAGGCCCCTTGTCACATCAGAAGTCCGCTGCCAATATATCAGAGGTTCCATCCTCACATCAGAGGTCCTCCCATCACATCAAAGCCCCCCTTTACATCACAATTCCTCCTTCACATCAGAGGTCCCACTATCACATCAGAGGTTCCACAAGAACATCAGGGGCCCTTTATCACATCCAAGGTCCCATCATGAAATCAGAGGTCCCTCCATCATCTCAGAGGCCCCTTATCACATCTGAAATCCCCCCCATCCCATCAGAGGTTCCATGCTTACATCAGAGGTCCTCCAATAGGTGGGTTTTCAGAGATAACCTAAAGGCGGACATGGTAGGAGCTGACCGGACATCCTGGGGCAGGGAGTTCCAGAGTATGGGAGAGGTTCTGGAGAAGTCCTGAAGGCGAGCATGGGGGGAGGTAACAAGGGAGCTAGAGAGCAGGAGGTCCTGGGAGGAGCGGAGGGGATGATTTTGGCGATATCTGCAGATGAGGTTGGTGATGTAGCTGGGGGCGATGTTGTGGATGGCCTTGTATGTTGGGGTTAGTATGTTTAATTTTATACAGTGGGGTAGGGGAAGGCAGTGAAGGGGTGGCAGAAAGGGGTGGAGGACACGGAGTGGAGGCCAGTGAAGGGATTGGCAGAAAGGGGTGGAGGACACAGAGTGGAGGGATTGGCAGAGAGGGGCAGCAGTCACAGATCGGTTAGTAAGGTTTATTGGTCTGGCAGCAGCATTCATAATAGACTGAAGGGGGGAGGAGCCTGCGTAAGGGTCGGCCAGTGAGGAGGGAGTTGCAGTAGTCAAGGCGGGAAATTACCAAGGAGTGAATAAGTTGTTTTGTGGTGTCGTTAGTGAGGAAGGAGTTGAATTCTGGAGATGTTGCGGAGGTTAAGGCAGCAAGAAGTAGCCAGTGATAGGATGTGGGGCACGTGTGGAGGGACCAATGGTTGTGCCGTTGATCTCAATGGTAAAGTCATGGGGAGGAGATCGGGGACGAGGAAATATTACAATCTCAGTCTAAGAAAGATTGAGTTTGAGGAAATGCTGTGGCATCCCTACCGATATGTCGCTCAGTAAGTTTGTGATACGTGAGGAGATCGAGAGGGTGAGTTGAGAAGTGGAGGGATAGATCTGGCTGTCTCCAGCATAAAGGTGGTATTGGAGGTGGTGGAGGTGGTGGAGGTGGTGGACTTGGTGGTATCAGCTCAAGCAGATTGTATTTGTCTGTTGTTGTGCTTTAGATGAGGCAAGGCCAGGTTTAGACCTTGGGGGGGCCCGGGGCACTTCAGGTTTGGGGGGGGGGGCCCTCACACACAGAGTCAGTTTTCATTCTCAATGACAGTCACACATTTTCAAAATGCTTGACACAACTCCATCCTGAGGCCACATGTGCACATACACACGCAGTCATGGGCCACCGTCCTTAAGAGCATAAGCGGTCTATGCCTGGTGCGCTTAAGCTGCCAATATTTGTTTTTAAATATCATACAATACACTAGTCCAGAGTAAAACTTCTTACAGAGGATGGCCGACAAAATATTACTTCCCAAGATACATTTAATAAAATAAAGGTTTTTTTTTTATTATTATATACGTTATATTATTTTATTATTATTTATTTTTTTATTTTATATATATATATATATATATATATATATATATATATATATATATATATATATATATATTTTTTATATTGATTTATTTTATTTTTGTATAGGGGGACCCCTTGAGTCAGGTGGCCCGGGGCAGTTGCTCCTTTTGCCCCCTTATAAATCCAGCACTGAGATAAGAATTAGATCAGATTTTATGGCAAATTACTGCAGAAAAACAGCTCATTCCATGGGGGTTCACATACTTTTTCTTGTATATATTGTATATATACACTATATTGTCAAAAGTATTGTGACGCCTGCCTTTACACACACATGAACTTTAATGGCATCCCAGTCTTAGTCCGTAGGGTTCAATATTGAGTTGGCCCTGCCCTTTGCAGATATAACAGCTTCAACTCTTCTGGGAAGGCCGCCCACAAGGTTTAGGAGGGTGTCTATGGGAATGTTTGACCATTCTTCCAGAAGACCATTTGTGAGGTCAGGCACTGATGTTGGATGAGAAGGCCTGGCTCGCAGTCATCCCAAAGGTGTTCTATGGGGTTGGGGTCAGGACTCTGTGTAGGGCAGTCAAGTTCCTTCACCCCAAACTCGCTCATCCATGTCTTTATGGACCTTGCTTTGTGCACTGGTCCCAATCATTTGGTGTAGAGGGGATTATGATGGGGGGTTGTTTTTCAGGGGTTGGGCTTGGCCCCTTAGTTCCAGTGAAGGGAACTCTTAAGGCGTCAGCATATCAAAACATTTTGGACAATTTCATGCTCCCAACTTTGTGGGAACAGTTTGGGGACGGCCCCTTCCTGTTCCAACATGACTGCCCACCAGAGCACAAAGCAAGGTCCATAAAGACATGGATGAGCGAGTTTGGGGTGGAGGAACTTGACTGACCTGCACAGAGTCCTGACCTCAACCCTATAGAACACCTTTGGGAGGAATTAGCCCGCAGACTGCGAGCCAGGCCTTCTCCTCCAACATCAGTGCCTGACCTCACAAATGCACTTCTGGAAGAATGGTCAAACATTCCCATAGACACCCTCTTAAACCTTGTGGACGGCCTTCCCAGAAGAGTTGAAGCTGTTATAGCTGCAAAGGGCGGAGCCAACTCAATATTGAACCCTACAGACTAAAGCCTCGTACACACGATCGGATTTTCGGCAGGGAATTGTGTGATGACAGGCTGTTTGCCTAAAATCCGACCGTTAGTACGCTCCATCAGACAATTGTCCAACTTTCCACCAACAAATGTTGGATGGCAGGCTAGTAAATTTCCTTCGGACAACGGTTTGTTGTCAGATTTTCGCAGATTTTCGACTCCAGTGGCAACCTGAGAAGCTCTGGTGAACTCCATGCCCGAGAGGGTTAAAGTGATTGTAAAGCTTTGTTTTATTTCTTTTTTTTAAAATAACAAACATGTCATACTTACCTGCACTGTGCAGTTCTTTTTGCACTGAGTGTCCCCGATCCTCCTCTTCTGGGGTCCCCCGGCGGTGCTATCAGCTCCTCCCCACATCGTATAACCCCCTAGGAGAAAAGAAACGCTCTCCGGGGGGGGGGGGGGTTGTTACCTTGCGGGAGCGCTCCCGACCCCCACAGATGCAGAATACAGGACTCGGCCCCGATACCCCCCCCGGTGCCCACGTCACTGGATTCGATTGACAGCAGCGTGAGCCAATGGCTGCGCTGCTATCAATCTGTCCAATCAATAGCCGAGAACCCCGGGGCAGAGAGGACCAGCGAGTCTCTGCCGAGGGAACCGAAGGGGGTCAGGTGAGTAAAGTGGGGGGGCTGGGGGGGGGGAGGCGGTCAGTGTCAGAAGTTTTTTCACCTTAGTGCATAGGATGCACAAGAGGGTTTACAACCCCTTATATAATAATGGCGACCACACAAAATATTGACCCTTTGGACCCAATTTAGTCATTTTCACTTAGGGGTGTACTGACTTTTGTTGCCAGCGGTTTAGACATTAATGGCTGTGTGTTGAGTTATTTGGAGGGGACAGCAAATTTACACTGTTATACAAGCTGTACACTCACTAATGTAAAGATAAATTGTAGCGCTGTTACCTTTTTGTCTCATGGTTTGTAGCAGCTTTTTTTTTGTCTTTTTTGGGTAGCGCATTAATCATTCCCCCCTTCTTTCACTGTACACTCACTACTTTACATTGTAGCAAAGTGTCATTTCTTCAGTGTTGTCACATGAAAAGATAGAAAAGATTTACAAAAATGTGACTGAGGGATGTGCTTAATTTTGTCAGATACTGTATATTATATATATATATATATATATATATATATATATATATATATATACATATACACATACACACATATACCTAGACATACATAGACAATTCCCAGTCCACATGCTGTATCTGTGCATTTTCTGCACCCCACCCTCAGCATGGAAGCCAAAAGCCAACTCAACACCAGAGGAAATGAGGTTTTGGGGGCTCGCAGGATTGTTTATTAGGTTCTCAGATTTAATCAGCCTTAAGTTACATCATGTCAGGGCAGCTGTCATGTGTACTAAAAGCCGCCCGGCAATTTTACCCGGACTGACAGCCTAAATCAGAAACAGAAAAATCAACATGTCAATAATTGAGCTGGCCATGATGGATGTATTATGCAGCATGTGGTAAGCTCTGGATTGCATTAGGCCACGTCTCTGGGCCGTATGGGCACGGCCTCAAAGGGATAACCCGAGCCCATAGCGAGCGCTGCTCGGGACGACATAACCCCTTCCTCGCCGTAATCGGGGCTCACGCAGCTTTGTATATATTGTTTCTGCCTTTGTTATTGTATTTATTTTTGAAGTGTTTGACGGGGAGAATTAGAGTTTACAAAAATAGACAAATTTATTTGGTCCAGAATCTCTAAATAATCTAAAGCAATGGCGGGGGGGGGGGGGGGGGAGGGATGGGGGGGGGGTTCTGTGTACTGAAAGGATTAGTGTCATTAAAACTCAAAAATAAATAGTCTTCCCCAATTAAAATTCATGTTTTTTTCGGAATCATTCAGCATGTCACAGACGTTTGTTTCTTTTGCATTATACATTATACAATGAATTAATGGCAGAATGAATACAACGGTCATTAGAAAATCTCTTTCCTGTATAAGCCTGATCAAGATTTATGTGATTTTTTTTCCCATATGTTTTTGTGCATTTTTAGGACATTTATATGTTTTTAAAGGGTAAATCCACTCTTACCAAAAAAACAAAAAAAACAAAACTTTGTAATTACTTTGTAATTTTTTTGTATAAATTAAATTTTTTATTATTATTGTTGTTGTTGTTGGAGCTGTTATTATTATTTTATTATTATTTTTATTTCAGGTACTTATATAGCGCCGTCAATTTACGCAGCGCTTTACACATACATTGTACACTCACATCAGTCCCTACCCTCAAGGAGCTTACAATCTAAGGTCCCTAACTCACATTCATACATACTAGGGCCAATTTAGACAGGATCCAATTACCCTACCAGCATGTCTTTGGATGATTATTATATTTATTATTATTATTATTATTATTATTATTATTATTATATATTATTATTATTATTCAGGATTTATACAACCCCAAAAGTTTCTTATTGATACCAATTGTGGATTTATTGCCTATATTGGACTCTTGCCTTGCAAAGGACTTCTAACAGTAGACACTGCAACAGTGGAACCGCCAGGGTGGGTTGGCATTTTTCAGTCCTGGTTGAGGCCCTTTCTGGGAAGCTGGGAGAATGATGGGCCAGTGAAAAGCCCGAGGGCCCGACATGGTGAGCTCCCGGCTTATGTTGCCCTGTGCCTGAAAATGCTTCGGCAGTGGCGAGTGACGGCGGAGGAAATTAAGTCTCTTCCTAGGAAGGACCTGGTAGAGGAGGGTTGTTGAACCTGCCTTTAGCGAGCCACTGGCCTTGAGGGATTGCCCAGGCCCTGTTATGAGCGAGGGTCTGCGTTTGGTCAATCTAGAGAGAATCCTTTTAAAGTTTCGGGATTTGGCCTGGCACTCGTTTCATTGCAGACTCTATGTAAAGGGCAACCTGAAGCATCTCTGAGAACTGTGGTTGTCCAAGAGTGGAGTGTGGTGGGGGTGTAGGAGACAATGGACCACTTCTTGCTTCAGTGCCCCTTCAATATAGAAGTCTACAAGTAGGTGGGTGGGGCTCTGGGTATTATTTCCTTACCGGCTTGAGTTATGCGGAGTGGTCCTACGGGGCCTTTGAGACACAACGGAATTTTGATTTTGAGACACTTTTTCTAGTTAGCTTAGTAGTCCGTTTCTTCACATGGAATGCACGGTGTCAGGTCTCCATTTGGAAAAAAGTCCTTCCTGTCGAGGTGGTGGTGCACCACATTCTGGGTGAGGTTGGGAAGATTCGGGGTCTTGAGAAGGACAGGTGGCTGCCGGGGGCCTGGACAAAGGCGTGGAGGAATGTCAGGTCTCCGTAGCTGCTGATTGTCAGTTTCTGGGTGTGCGGCTCTCTTTCTGTCCTTTCACGTCCCCGAGATTTTTATATACATAAAAATCATGTGTAATGGTTTCTTAGCCTGAGGGTGTTTTAGATGGAGGTTATGGCTTTGTTTAGGTTGGTATATTTAGTTTTCTTTATGTTTTTGCTATGCTGATGTAAGCTGTTTTGTTTATTGATATATTTATTTATTTTGTATATATGTAAATATGTTTTTATTATGTTTGTAAGATTTTGAATAAACAAAAATCTACAACAGGGGCATTTAGAGAACTTTGTCAGAAATTTGTGTGGGGAGATGTCTCCAAAACTATTCCTTCGTTACCTTCAACTACTTTAGTAAAATAACTTTATTGCTAAGCCAATCTGCCCCTGCCTGGTCTGAAGTCAATAAAGGGGTTCATGCATGGCGTATCAAAGAACGGGGCTTATTCAAGGGAACAAGAGAAGTTGGAGAAGATACAGTAAACGTCTAACCAGGAAAGAGCTGCCCTCAGGAGGCTATATTGTCATTGTTAATGACTAGCGTACTTGTGTCCAATGCTTAAGCATACAACCAGCCAGGAAGTGAATGACACGGCTGGGGAGACAGATACACTAGTAGTGAAGGGGTATAGTTAGTCTGGTTGAAAAAAGACACAAGTCCATCTAGTTCAACCAATAAAAAGGGAAAACAAAAAAAAAAAAAATGTTTTACAGTCCTATATACAGAATTCCATACCCACAGTTGATCCAGAGGAAGGCAAACAAAAAAAACCCCAAGCAAAGCATGATCCAAGATTCTCCAGCAGGTTAACAAATTCCTTCCTGATCCCACGAGAGGCAATCGAATATTCCCTGGATCAACTTTACCTATAAATGTTAGTATCCAATGATGCTTCAGGTACGACTTTCAGACTCCAAAGTCTCCATTTATACTTGTACGACTGCAAAATCTTTCAACTTTGGAGTGCATCTTTGATGCAGCTTAGATGCAACTTTGGATGGCTACGACTTGGATATGACTTTGGCTTTAACCATTGATAATGGACAACTGTTGCACTGTATAACATGCAGATACGACTTTCACGCTCCATTCACACTTGTACGACTCCAGCTTTTGAGGGTTAACATTGAAGTCTGTGGCCCTCAAGTTGCATGAAAGTCAGACCAAAGAAGTGCATGAACTACTTTGGAGTTGCTACAACCTTAAGTCATACATACAGTATATGAATGGTTATCATTGCAAATGAGGAACGACTTGTCAGGTGACTTTGATGTCCAAATTTACATGACAAGTCGCACAAGTGTGGATGGAGCCTTACTGAACAACGACATAGGCAAGGAGCATCGTGGCCTTGTTGTATTTTTTCTGGATGGAGTTGACAAATATTCCGTCGATTGCTTCTCTGTAAATCCCAAATGTTCCAGTTGAAAATAGGCCCATAGACAGCCAAGGGAGGACTTCACTTCCATGGTGGTCTTTCCTTTGTGGGGTCCAGGACTAAAAATTGGAGCCATTATAGGTGAGATTACACAATCACTCAAAGGAATCTTTTTTTTAATTTACCCATTTGAGGACAGGTTCACACTGCTCCGACATGGAAGCTGGACGACTTCCGATCCGACTTGTCCCTATGACTTCATGTCTGACTTCCATTCGACTTCAATGAACGGGATCCGACAATACCAGGCACCTTGGAGTCTGGTATGAAACTTGAGGGGGGAACCCCACGCCAACCCTGCAGTCTGGTATGGATTTTAAGGTGGAACCCATGCCAAAATGAAAAGAAAAATGGCATGGGGTCCCCCTGCTTCAACGCACCCACCCCCCTCATGTTGAGGGCATGTGGCCTGGTATGGTCAAGGAGAAGGGGGGGTCACGCTCTCGCCCCCCCCTCCTTTCCTGACCTGCCGGGCTGCATGTTCGGATAAGGGTTTGGTATGGATTTTAAGGGGGACCCCATGCCAAAATGAAAAAAAAAAGGCATGGGGTCCCCCTGCTTCAAAGCACCCACCCCTCTCATGTTGAGGGCATGTGGCCTGGTATGGTCCAGGAGAAGGGGGGGTCGTGCACTCGCCCCCCCTTTCCTGACCTGCCGGACTGCATGCTTGGATAAGGGTCTGGTATGGATTTTGGGGGTACCCTACATCTTTTTTTTCCTTCAAGATCCTCAGAGCACAAGTTGCATGCGACAAGTCGGATCAGCTAAAATGATGAAATGGACCAAAGTCGGACCAAAGTAGTGCAGGAACCTTTTTTTAAAGTCGGACCGACTTGTATCGGACCAGTTAAGACAGCTCTCATAGGGAACCATTGATTTATACACGGCATGTGACATGTGCTCCCAAAGTCGGAGCGTATGCAGGGCTGGTGCAAGGATTTTTGACACCCTAGGCAAAACCTCATTTTGCCGCCCAACATTGGCTTCACCCCTGACTCCAATCCCTTTGCCCTGCCGATGTATACCCCACCTTTTT